>JAODJW010000036.1:4509036-4520681 GCA_026777045.1 Hyperopisus bebe | reverse complement strand
GTGTGTGTGTGTGTGTGTGTGTGTGTGTGTGTGTGTGTGTGTGTGTGTGTGTGTGTGTGTGTGTGTGTGTGTACACGTTTGCTTACTGCCCATTTCATAGTTGCATTCCTATCGCATGAGTGGACAGGAGAAATACAAGAGAATCATTTGAAAGGTCACATTACTGTGTGCCATTGCTTTCATCATGCCAGGTTGTTTTTTTTTTTTTGGTGGGGGAGGGGGGAGTTCTGATCTACAAACATTATTGAAATAACGTAATGGGGAAATAATTCCTGAGAATTTTCACAGAGAGAGGCTTTTTTGGTAATCCTCATGGTGCCGCAGGGTGAGGGGAGTGGTAAAGAGGCAGGTGAGACAGCAGGGTGAAATGGAGCCCTCCCTGCTTGTTTTTGTTAGGGTGACCCTCCTGTGTGTGTGTGTGTCCATGTTTCAGAGGGGGTGTCGCCAGCCTCCTAGGGCAGAATGTTTTCACAGGATGGAGGGCAGAGGTGCCCGGATACACCCCCCGCCTGCAATTTTGGCTCATATAACACTGGCTCGAGATCAGATCCTCCCCTTTAAATTGCGAGTGCTGTTTCCCCTAGATGCCCTGGGCGTTCCCCAAACTACACACTTTCTTAGTTATTATGGAGCTCTGTGTCTCTTGCTGGTCAGAGGCGCCTCTTTGCGGACGCACCAGTGGGGTCTGTAATGCCCCCGGCAGCGGGCTGGGCCGGCCTGAGCCCCAGATCTCCGGTACACCTTCCAGGTGCCAGCTGTTTAACTCCAGCTGTTAGGACACAGGGTTTCCTCATACTTCCAAAAATGGTTCTTGTCTCTCACTGCTCCTGGCTGGCCTGTCCTGCAAGCAGCTGTCCGCGAGTCTCTACAGAAAGAATAAAATTGATTAGGGCTGGATTTAGCAGACCTGGGACAGCTGGCATGCCGTATCTCTTGTAGGACACAGGGTTACAGGGTACTGGAAAATATCTGCATTTAACCATCAAAAACATGTGCAGGCCTTTCCAATGAAAAGGTGCATGTCCATAAAGTGTTTGTTCATTTTAATATGTCTATACATATAGGATGTCTGTATTCTTTATGGAGTATGTATAGATCAATGCTGTGGGCATTGGCTGCCTGGTATAGTCCTAGTAAGGACCATAATAAAATAATTTGTTCTTTCCCCACAAGCAAGCTGCTTCTGCAATGCCTCGGTCAGTCTGGCGCTGCAGTATGTTTCTATTTATAAAGAGCATGTCTGTACTTTAAGGCAGTCAAAGTGAACACACATTGTTTCTTTGATTACATCACCGCATGTGTTAATTGACGCCCCAATGGGAAAATAGTATGAGCAAATATTTTTAATAGACCTGTAGTCTATTAGACCTGTAGTCTAATAGACCTGTTTTTTTTCATCCTGTTTCTTAGCTGTAACTTGGTTCAGTTTGTTTTTAAAAATTGCGAAGTGTCTCAGAAGAAAAAAATATCATCATTTGCACTATTTGTTATATCTTTTTGGTGGTAAATATCTTAAAATGAGGGTCTTTCCAGTTATTAAGTGGACTTTCAGTGGATGTCAGACTTCTGCTTTTAGAGCCATTTGCCAAATAGGTTTCAGATTTAGAGAGAGAAACTGTGATAAAAGAATCTGTCGTTGGACATCGTGGAGTGAAAAGTGTTTATGTCGTAGCTGCTTTGAACCATTTGACCCAAGATGGATGGTATTACAACGTGATGGCCTATGCAATTAATCATGTGTTTGATATAGGTGTGTGATTAATCACAATTTTTAAAAATGATCATTTGACAGCCCTACAATATCCATAAGGAATATGTCTATATCCATAAAGACTTTGTCTGTATGTGTATAGAGTATATCTATAAAGAATATGTCTATATCCACAAGGAGTATGTTTATATCCACGAGGAGTATGTCTATATCCACAAAGAGTATTCCTATATCCACAAAGAGTATGTCTATCCATAAAGAGTACGTTTCTAGGTCCTCCTCTAACTGTCCCTTGTGCCATCTTGACCTCGACCCTGACCTGGGGGAGACAGTGTAGGAGCACAGAGGTGTCATACTAGCCGTCCTGGCTGTGTTAGGTCAGGTAATAGGGAGTTTAATTTGTATATGTTAAATTATTCTTAGCCTCTGTGGAAACCTTAACGAAGGCTGTGTTCGAAACTCCCCTCAGACATCGTGAGGAAACGGCAGATTGCTTTAGCAGACGTTTCCTGCCATGATTCCTTATCCTGAACTTGACTCCCTATCTTCTGAAAGAGACTTAAACATTCTTGAATTTTATAGAATATAGAGACGCTGTACAGCTGCTGTACCATGACTTGCATGTGTGTCTTAAGAGAAAGTCCCTTTGGGAGGATCAGAACCCCAGAAATATGAGCTGTTTTAAAGTGTCCAGTTGTATTATATTGAATGAAAAGAATTCATGCACAAAGGAATGACACTCAGAGAATCCCCTATTCCAGTTCCGACACACTCCGTCTCTGGCCTCTAGGGGGCATGCTTCTCATTCTCCCTTTCCTGGGGAGGTCAGTCCACGGCAATGTTAGACTGGGCGTCTTGGGTAATTGAGCTGAGCTGCAAGCGTGTGGCTGTGTGTGTGTGTGTGTGTGTGCACATGTGCGTGCGTGTGGGGGGGGGGGGGGGGGGGGAGTGTTATGGAGGATGATGATGTGACAAATAAGCTGCGTGCCGCTGAGCTCAGCTACGCAGTGCACCATTACCATCCCCTTTAATCTTCGATTTGCTGGGGGGTGGAGAGACGTAGAAATGCCCCCCCCCAGGCCAAGGGCTGGAAAGCTGAGCTCTGACTGCTGAACCATGGAGGGTCATTATCTTCATGGAAGCGATTCTATTCCCATTAAGGCAGTTTCAGGGTAAGCATGCGGTGAATATCTGGTGCTGTGAATGTTTATGCGCAGCGTTCTGAAGGTCTCTGCTTCCCGTAAATGATTTGTTTGTATGACTACTGGACCCCTCTTTCTTAAGCGATTTAGAGTCTTTGCGCATTTTTCTGATTTCCGGACCCGATCGAGCTCCATCAGCTGAGCTCTGGGGGTCTGTCACACCCCATGACCTCAGCTCCAGGTAACAGCAGTACTGATAGCTGTCACTTTATTTTTTTTATAATTAACATCCCTCTCAGAGCCGTGGAGGTGGGGGCAGATAGTGCCTTTCCGCCCCCATATGTCTTCTCTCTGTCACCCCCCTGCCTGGCTCTCGATTTAACCCTCCCCCCTGGGGCAGATGAGCTGATGTAGACCCCTCTCTGGTCAGATGTTTATGAACCTGCTGGGTCTGAGAGCAGTCTGTCAGCCAGTAGCACTTGCCTGTGTGTATGGGGGGGTGAACTAGGCACTTAGGCCCCAAACAGCATCATAAAGATCCCTGATGGTGGTTTTTACCTGCTGTGACCGTCTACTGCTCAGGGCTCTACCCAGTTATTAGGACCTTGTCAGCTTTCTCCCACCTTCCTGCTGTGGGGGGGGGGCACCATCGGGGCAGACTGCCACTTGTTTAAAGGGCACGCGGCATCCTGTCTCTCTCAGGGGATAAGGATGTAACTGAAGGCACTGACAACCCCCTAGACGGGCCCCCTGCCGCTGCCGCCTCCAGTAATTAGGAAGATGCGGGACCACAGGGTGTGACGTGATTAGTTGAAATGGAAGCACTGGGAACTGGCACACTGGACTGTGGTACCATGGTGGGGGGGGGTATTTGTGGTGGGCCCTGAGCTGGGTCCATTGTGTGTTCCTGCTGTCTGGGCACATGCTGGGATTTATTGGGGGGGGGGGGGCAGTGTGCTTTCTGTTAGCCAGAAGCCGCTGCGGTGCTCATGGTGCCCCGAGGGGCCTGGTTTGTTTTTTTAGGAGCTGGGGGGCTCAGGGCTGCCACAGGCACACAGGACAAGGCTGGAGCTTGGAGAGGATCCAGTGTGACATGCCCCCCCGTAACTTGGTACCTCTAATATCCTGCCTTTGTGTATTTTCTGCCAGGAACCCTCTGACCCCTGAAGAGCTGGCGCAGGGGGGCGGAGCCTGTAGGAAACACGGCTGGCTGATCGGCCTGCTGTACCTCCCTCATATCGTTTTAAAATGTTGCTGTGTGTTATCGTGATGGGTTTTCTGACCACCGTGCATATATCTGTGAGTCCGAGGCTTAAGACAGTCGTGGGTCTGAGAGTCTCTCTCTCTCTCTCTCTCTCGTCTCCTCAGAGTGCTTCAACTGCACCAGCTACACCCACATGACGGACAGACTGACCCACATCGAGTCCAAGGCAAGTACAGTTGACCCTCCAGGTCACTGGAGGCAGTGCTCCATGATTGCTGAGTCTTAAACAGAGCCACCCAGCCCAGAAGTTTCCCTCGTACCATCTGGGTGAAAAAGAATCCCTATCAGATTGTGTGTGTGTGTGTGCGTGCGTGTGTGTGTGTGTGTGTGTGTGTGTGTGTGTGTGTCTGTGTGTGTGTGTGTCTGTGTGTGTGTGTCTGTGTGTGTGTGTGATCCCCTCTTTACAGGCTGAATTAGTAACACCTCTTACAGCCCATATATCTGCCATCTCAGGGAGGGCTCTTTCTCACCTGTTTATCGCTGCTTTTGCCTCCAGATCAAACAACTGGAGAGCGCTAGACCTCCTCCATCTGTTAACGGCCTTCCTGGGGGGTCAACCGAGAACGAAGTGGATAGACCTCACCCCACCCCTAGTGGCCCCCAGGGGCCCCGCCTGCCAGGTGAGCTGGCACCCAGGGCTAACGTCACCCTGGAAGTCTCACTCCCTTCTCTCCGGTTCTGATGTAATCAGGCCCCATGCCGGTGCACCTCCTGCCTTTCCCACCAATTTGCACATCCTGCCCCACCTTCGTCACCACGCTATATTCTTCAGGACCCAGAGGCCCCCCAGGTCCACCTGGACCTCCAGGAAACCCTGGGTTAATTGGCTTCCCAGGACCCAAAGGAGAAATGGGCCCGACAGGACTGCCTGGCCCAGTAGGCAACCCAGGTGAGTCCCCCCACCCCCCTCCAAGGTCTTTAACACCTTAGCCCAAATCTCACAGCATCTTTTCAAATCATAAACCAGGCTTTGATTACTGCTAGAGGCAATGTGATTGTTTACCGTCATTCACACAGGGCCAAAGGGAGACCAAGGCTACCCGGGAGAGTCCGGGCGGCCGGGACCCCCAGGCCCCCCCGGGCTGCCGGCTCACCTTTCCGTCAGAGGAGATATGTTCGGTCAGTACCCCGTCCCATTCAGGCACACACCATCTGGTTCGGTCATCAACCATGTGCAGTCTGACTTGACATGGAAGTGGAAGAGAAGGTGGCATTGTTAGGGTCACATCGCGGATCCCAGAATGCCCCTGGCAAAGCTGATGGCCCAAAGATTGCTCTCGCTTTCCCCGGACCAGGTCGTTGCTGTACCTTCAAAACCGTACCAGTAATAATGTGCCTGTTTGCAGAGGTGGATGGTTCAGGTCCAGAAAGTACAAATCCAGTCCAAGATTTTGTTTCAACCAACCAGATGAGCATAAAGAGTCACAGTCTCAGAGTACTTAGCTGGTCGGTTGAAACAAAATCATGATCTGGAATTTTACTTTCTGGACCTGAACCATCCACCTCTGCCTGGTTATAACCTTGCTGCGAGACCACCTACATGACTTAGGTCATCCCTGTGTGCAGTTAAATTTAATAATGTGTTTATCTTCTGTAATCATTAAGTATTTATGTGTAGATAAATGACATTTAAAGGAACGTCTGATGCTACTTGAACAATCTTTTTTATATTTAACTTTAGATGTGCTCAGTTTTGGCATTTTAAGGTTGACAGCCATGATTCTGTTTCATTGTCGGAACACTAGAGGGCAGCAGACCCCATCTCTGGCAGCCTGTCTCGCAAGCTGCGTTTAATTTGAGGCCGCCTTTGTTGAGGACTGGTCTTGGGCCGCAGTTGGCCTGCTGTAAATCAGACCCAATTTGTAACCTGTCAGCACTATAGCCTGATTTTGGAAAGCAAAGATTGGCTCTCGGGCCAAAAGCCTTTTAGAAAAAAAAAACCTTTTAAATGAATCCCCATGGTGTCAAGCTACTTCACGCTGACTGCCGGAGCTCCAGAAATGAGATCCAGAGGGATCTCTGTGCTCCCATTTATGTGGACAGCCGGGTAATTTGCAGGTGCGTGTCGCCCCCCCCCCCCACTCCACCCCAGCATAGAGGGAGGAGGAGGGCAATCGACAGGTGCTTGGTTCCTGGGTCATGGGAAACACGGTCCACAACGCTGACCTGTTCCATGCTGTGTTCTCGGGCCTCCATCATGGGAGCAGCAAACCAGCCATCCCAGAAAAACCAGCAGCCCCAGTAAAGGAGCATGGGTCATATTAAATGCTGCATTTTGAATTTTTTGTTAGGTTTTAATCATTTAAAAACCGAAGGACGTTTCTCATCTTTCTTAAGATCATAAGACAACTCGAGTCGTGTTGCCCGTGGGGGGCAAGCGGGGTGTGAAAATTGTATAAAGTAACAGAAGACGAAAAAGCCCTGTAAGACAAACCACTTGATGGGGACGGTATCATGTGCACTCTGTACGTGTGCCACTTTCCCACAGACGTTTACTACGTTCCTCTTGCTTTCCTTTTTTTTTCTTTTGAAAGATGAAGATGCTCCTCCATTGCGTGGCCCCCCTGGGCCCCCCGGTCCTCCCGGCCCTCCAGGTCCCACTGGGCTCCCAGGTAACCAATCTGCACATGAGAGACATCCTCAGACACCTTAATGGCTTCTGGAGTCACTGCCCACATCCACTCACTGTACTTAACTGGGGACAGCTGAGCAGAAACAGCCGCTGGCAGTGGCGTTTGGTCCCACAAACACTCAGGCACTAAAAACACACTGTCAGCACCTGAGAAAACGGTCTGTGCTCATCTGTTACATGCCACAGGCTCCCCGGGACCTGCTGGAGTGCCAGGCATTCCGGTCTCGGTTGAAGATGACGTGAGTACGGTGACATTCTCTGTGTGGTGAGATGCTACAGGATGTGGACTTTGGGCCGCACGCTGCTGTGTGTGATGGAGAAATGCAGTGTTTTGTGTGTGTGTGTGTGTGTGTGTGTGTGTGTGTGTGTGTGTGTGTGGATGTGGGGTCCCGGTATACCTTACCTTCTGGGGACCAAATGTTCCCACGACGTGATGAATTTTTTTTTTACCTTATGAGGACTAATTTCCTTTGTTTGGTTACTTATGGTTATGGTTAGGGGCTGGGTAGGGGTTAAGGTGGTCATACTTAGCATTAGCATTTTTCTCATAGTAATGTATAAGTGGTCCGCAAAAAGATATGATTACACGACTGTGTGTGTGTGTGTGTGTGTGTGTGTGTGTGTGTGGGTCTTTCATTTCTGTGCATGTGTTTCAGGGCAAGGATGGCTATCGGGGCAAACCTGGCAACCCGGGACCCAAAGGAGACCCAGGGTCCATGGTGAGCCCAGTCCTCTTGTTCAAAAGAGTCTTGATTAGTTTCCTTTCAAATGAACTGGTACTTAAAGTCTTCAAGGATTCCAGATCTCAATCAAATGTAAACTGGAGCCTAACCTGAATAATCACATGATAATATGGAGAACATGTGTGGCATATGATTTAATAAGCTGACCAGTTTATTTATTCCTTAGATGAGGGAAACCTGGTAAATAATTATTAGTAAACAGAAACATATTCATGAAAATGTAACCCTTCAACATCATGGCTAACGCCGTTTAAGTACAGACCTCTAGCTTCCTGTCGAACAGCAGTCACTTGATGGGTCCTGATTTGCTGTTTTTGCCCTGGCCAGGGACCCCCTGGAGTGATTGGTGAGCAGGGCATGCCGGTAAGTGGTGAGAGGCAGCTCTACAAGTCTGCCAGGCTGTCGGACTTTATGACAGTCCCATGTGTGACGACATCATTTTGGACACTGAAAAGAAGACAGGAATATTTCTGGAATATTTTACTTATTCCACAACAGAGTGTCTGTGTGTTTGCATCACCAGGGTGCTCCGGGGCAGAAGGGTGAGCCAGGACAGAGCATAGTGGAGGTGAGTAAAGACAGCAGCGTCCGCACTGAGCCCACAGTCATGAGCAAACGTGCAAATATTCAGAAACCCAGCTCTTCAAGATGTCAGCTTGAAACTGGGGAAGGTTTGTGATTGGTTAGAGCAGCCTTGGGAGGAGGGGCTAAGTGACAGTGTGGCTCTTTGCAGAGTGAAGCTATACAGCAATTAAGGGAGGCCTTGAAGATCCTGGCGGAGCGAGTTGTTATCCTGGAGCACATCGTCCCCCGAGGTGTGTTAAGGCTCAGGTTTCCGCCACTGTTAGGAGCAGATGTTAACACACCACCCATGTTTTCTGAGAGTTCGCTTAGGGTTTCAGTTGGGTTGTGTTTCTGAAGGAGCCTGGTATTAAGTGAAAGGTGCAATCAGTTTCCTCCTTTCTCACAACCTCTTACCGCCAAATATGTCTGTGCAGAGAGTACAGCGGAACCTGGATCCGGGCAGGATATCCTCAGTGACCTGTCCCTCCTGCCCACGGAACAGACAAGAAAAGTGGAGACCATTGGCTATTCTTCCTCACTCCTGCGCCCCAGTCACCCAGTTGGAAAGACGAAAGAGAGGCGAAATCACAACTGACGAATGAAACGCAACTAATCAGCTGGTGGCGGTGGGGGGGGGGGAAGAGGTGGGGACTCAGAACTCGGAGCGCTGGTTTTACTGGAATTGATGGGGAACAGCGAATGGTCAGGTTTATTCAGGTATTAGTGGAGATGACTCCTGGCTCTAATCCTGTCCATTCTGTTTACTGTGTCTTCTGTGGATGTCTTAAGATGCATGATATTAATGCTCTTTTTCACATTCTTGTCCTTTCCGGTGTTTGTTAACCTTACACCCTGTGTGTTCCCCTCAGTGCCAGGACCAGCTCAAGGCCCCTCCAGCATTTATCAGTATGTGTGCGGTCTCGCATGGTCCCCAGTGTGACCATTTCAGAGCAGACCACTGGTTTCAGTCATCGGGGCTGACAGGGACATGGCAGGTACTGGGGGAGCAGATGGCAAGATTTTTCTTGGGGGAGAACGAAGCTCCATTTCTCTTATTCAGTATCAGATTTTACTTCATATTTTAAATACTTTCTGAAATGTTTGCTTATTCCTCCAGACAGATCACCTGTTACCTCCCAGACAAAATGCCTTTTTACTCCCAGAAAGACTGGCTTTTTCTTTTCAGAGAGATTGCCTTTCTACCCCCAGACAGACCATCTGTGTGCCCCCCAACAGACTTCCCTTTTGCCTCCAGAGTGCCTATTTGCCCCCAGACTGCCTTTTTCCACCAGACAGACTGCCTTTCCCCCCAGACAGATTACCTTTTTGCCCCCAGACAGACCACCTATTTGCCCCCAGACAGACTGCCTTTCCCCCCAGACAGACTGTATTTTTGCTCCCAGACAGACCACTATTTGCCCCTAGACAGACTGCCTTTTTACCCCCAGTCAGACTGCCTCTTTCCCCTAAGACAGATAGCCTGTTTCCCCAAGGATCTTGCATTCTTTCTCTTGTCGTTTTAGACCTGCATTTTATATAGATAATATCTAACTTTGATAAGTATTTTATATATTTATATATATATACATGTATTAGCTGTAATCTGAGATGGACATACAGTCCAGGTGTGCTATGTGGCTAGGTTATCAGTATCACTGAGTTATGATGTAACAGTCCTACACTTAGGCCCAGTGACTTCTTTTGAGTTGCCAATTATTTGATTGATTGATTGATCGATTGATTGATTGATCTGCCAGCTCCTCATTCACTAGCCCTATAAACACGTATCGCTCTGAAATTTTCCGAACCGAATGTGTTCCGTAACTGTAAAAGTGATATACTGTAACTTCCAGCTACAAACCATTAAAGTTCCTTTCCCCCATTACTGTTCTGTTTCTCGTACAACCTCACAGAATCGGCTTTGACTCCTGCAGTTCGGTGTCACCTTCACTTCTGAGATGTTTCTTCATGGGGGTGGAGCTTGCTCCATGGTCATTCGGGTGGAACATCTCCCCACACACTTGTGCTTGTCTGACTTCAAAGGGAAGCGTTTGGATGGATCCCTGAGCGGCTGTCAGCCGTCTGTGTAGAAGGAACCACGTGTCGAACGGGGCGGGGGGGGCGGGGGGGCAGCTTTTTATGTTTTGGCAGCACTCGGGCAGCTCGGGACCATGGAAGGCAGCACCGTCACAAAACTTGCCGACTGTAGTGTGATTTTATTGCACGTTTCATTGTTACGACGGCCTGCTGCAGTGCGTCGCTATGCAGCAGACACATAAATGTCAGCAGCGAACAATAACAGGCTTCTTCTGCAAAGCTTAATGTTTTTGCTGTTTTTCTACATATATGTAAATAATACATGCTGCTTTCTTCCTGACGGGTGGGGCTAAGTCTGTGTGAGAAGTTCTTCAGGGTTGTTTTGGTGAAGTTGACCAGATGTTTCAGGGGGTTGTGGTTCACGTTAGACTCCTTTAGTACATCTGGCATCAGCGAAGGGAGCATGTGTCAGTACTCTTCTGTTGCTATGGCTAATCTCTTATCCAGTGTTAGGTGTAATGCTCAGAAGCTTACTCTATGTTTATGTGAGAAAAGGCTCTTGTGGTTTACGTCACAAAGTATGATTCACCATGAATCATCTAAATATAGCCTGTATTATACACTGGAATGAGCAGTAGCCAGAAACAATAATTGACATAATGGCATGACACACGTGTGTGTTGTCATGTTTGTGTCTGGCTGTGGTGCTTCGAACTCCCGTGTAAACGTGTTTACGAGGGGTGCGGCCTTTGCATGCAGCCGCCTCTGGAAGTTGCTGTCTCTGGGTATTAGTTCCATACTTTCTAACACATTCCATTAGTTTCCCCCAAACAGGAAGCTGGTAAATACCACCAATGACCAGTGAGCACAACTTTTAGGACTATTGCAGCACGTCGGAGTATGAAATGAACAAATTCCACAGAAGTGTTCGATGGTGTGACCAAAAAAGGAAGCAGGAGATTCTCCTAGAAAGCAGAGATTCAGAGAGGACACTGTGGAGCTTTTATTGGGTAGTAAACTGGCAGCAGTGTCTCGGGTGACAAGAAGAGGCCCAAGCTTTGCGGTGTGACACTATATACAGGCAGAGGGTTCGAGTAGCTCCGCCCACTCAGTCCTGCTCCTTGTCCTCTCCGTGGGTGATGACATAGCACAGGTTCTTGTAGTCCAGGTTGCCCGAGACATCCAGCGGGAAGTTGGTGAACATCTGGTTCACCTGTGGGGGGAGTCGCAGAGTGCTGAAGCACCGTGTAATCAGCGAGGGGGGGGGCACAAGCATTTCAGTGTCACGGCGACCCAGGCCTGGGCAAGGACACCAGTCCTGCTACTTTTGGATTATCTTGCCTCTTATCTGTCTCTCTTCCTTTCCTCCCCCCACCCTCCGTCTAACCATTTTCAATAAGCACTTAGTCAGTCCATCTCAGTGTAATCCACAGCCTATCCCAGAAACCGTAACAGTAAGATAAAATAGAGGTAAGTCCTTCGCACCGGCTGTGGTGAAGTACACTTTCTTCTGGTGACTTTAACTGAACACCCCCCCCCCCCCCAAAAAAAA
>JAODJW010000036.1:4433858-4469741 GCA_026777045.1 Hyperopisus bebe | reverse complement strand
CCCCCCCCCCCTCCCCCAGGTGCCGGGTTTCTCCCAGGGCAGTGCTAGTGACTTACTGAGCCGGCCCAAATCCTGGAGCAAGCCCCCCCCGCAGAGCTTCGAGCACTGCAAGTCCATGCAGCTCTGGCTCAACGGGGAACCCGGCCTGAGCGTGGCGCCCCCTCAAGGTACCGGTCGCTCCTGCATGTGTGTTTCAGGCCATGGTGACCAGCCTCACGCTTGTGCGCTTTGTTTAGAATTTGGCTGATTTTGTTTCTCATGTTTCTTCTTGTAATGGTGTATTTCACTCTCTGATTGGATGAGGGGGGGGGGGGTCAAGCACACAGCCTGTGATTTGTTGATCTGTAAGCCAGCGTTGCGCAGTCTCTGTACCGTGCTTCTCCCGAGCCGCAGTGCTCCCCAGAGGAGCCTCTGAGAAGCGTGGGGGCGGGCAGCTGCCAGTCTCTGGGGGGCTTTTGTAATCGGTTACCCTGCCATAGCGCTTGTCGGGGTAATTACCCAGCTCCGCAACTCTGTCAGGCTGAACCAGCTATTAATATGCAAACAATCCCAGGAACCCATGATGCACCAGAGCCAATCATAACTGAGAGCCACCCGTCAGGGGCATGACAGAACGGTACGGAGATCAAAGGGGTGGGCTTAACCCTAAATGCCGCATCAGGGCACCCCGCTGATGGCTTTGGTGAAGGAGTAAATGTCAGCTTTCCATTCAAATGTAACCCGGGCTTTGGTAGGGTGGGTGGTCTTAAAGGAGCACTAGCTTCTCGTGGGTTGATGTTGAGGCCTTTAGGCTGGGCATTCTGCACGCACGCACACACACCCAGCTCTCCACGCGGTGCATATCAGTATGCAGGCAGCTGTGGGGATGTGACCGCCCCCCCACTCCCCCAGAGCACTGGGTGGTGACAGCCTGTCACCTTCACTCTTGTATGAAAATGTCACCTGCCATGGCCCGTGCTCTGCGCCCTTAGCATGCTTGCCCACTAATGGCCAGTGACAGCTTCTCTGGCTGCTCCCTTGTGGTCTGTGGCCTGTGTTCTGTGTGTCCGTCATCCTTACCCATTGTTTTTAGTTGCCCTTGAAGTCAGCATGCAGTAGGGGGAGCTGTTTGCGTGTGTGTTCCGTGGACTCATGTCTCCTTCTGCTTCTCCAGAGGGCACCCCCAAGACCTCTGCTAGCTGCAGCCCCGCTCCCGAGTCCCCCCTGAGCTCCGGCGAGGAGTCAGTGCGCAGTACAGGCGAGCCAACCAGCCACACCCCCGCCCTGGAGTCCGACTCCCAGCCCAGCCTGCTGCCAGCCCCTCTGGCTGGACACCCGGGCCTCAACATCCAGGAGATGGTGGCCGTGTCCCCTGAGTTGGACACCTACGGCATCACAAAGAAGGTCAAGGAGGTTCTGACCGACAACAACCTGGGTGGGTGTCCACAGGGCCGGATGTCCATGTCCCCGAGTCCTGGTCGTCCGTGTCCCCATGGTCAGCTGGTGGCCTGTGGCGATGGCATAGGGCATAGGTCACAGGTCACATGAGCATGAGACCCAGAGCCTGTTAATGAGGCCAGTGAGGAGGGCCGGTCCCAAAGCCACTTCACCCACCCAGTAGTGATGGATGGGGTCGTTTTGAGCATGATTCCCCCCCAGAATCCTGAGCATTGTTCCCCCTTTCCAGGGCCTGGTATCATAATGAGGCTGTGCCTGTTTCATTGAGGTTGGTTGGGTAGGAATGATCCCCAGGCCACTGGCTGACCCTGCCCTCTCACACTCCCCACTGCAGGCCAGCGCCTATTTGGCGAGACCATCCTGGGCCTGACGCAAGGCTCCGTGTCAGACCTGCTGGCGCGACCCAAACCCTGGCACAAGCTGAGTCTGAAGGGGCGCGAGCCCTTCGTCCGCATGCAGCTCTGGCTGAGGGACCCGCACAATGTGGAGAAGCTGATGGATATGAAGCGGCTGGAGAAGAAAGGTGAGTCTGAGGGGGGCGCCACTGAGCGGGGTGCAGGGAAGGTGGTAACCCACACAGCGTGGAGAGGCTCACGGACAGTGGTAGCCCTCACTGTACCCGTCGCTGCGTACACCTCCCCAGAAATGTAACTACATGTGGTGATGCAGAGGGCAAGAACAGTGATTGGTGTGCTTGGTAACTTTGGTTTTTATGGGAGCGAAGAAAGCGTACATCCCAGGTGTACTTATTTGGCTGATTGAAACAGAAGCGTCGTTTAGAGATGAATTTATAGAATTAAATAACCCACCCTAGGAGTCGTAGCAGCGGGTCTGCAAAACACTCAGGATGCCAGCGCCAATTTCGCTTCCCTCCATTAAGTATTCGTACTGAACTAAAAATAAATAAGTAGTATAGACACTAACTTTACAAGATGCGTGAAAAGTGTCTTTGTAGTGGCTCAACATTTTGCCACAATTCTTAGCGGGAAATTTGGAGCAGCTCAAAAATAACCAGGAATTGATAAATTGATACTTTGTTAAATGTCTGTTTTTTCTTTTCTTTTTCAATTGCACGATTCAACGATTGAATATATCGCAGGGTGGGAAGAGAATAGCTGCAGCATACAAAATTATGTACCACCTAGTGTTTTGGAGGTGTAGTTGCTGAGCGACACACACACCAGCGCACAAATATAAATGCTCGCAACGACATAGGTCACAGCGTAGTATAATTCAGCCTTTAGTTCCTAATACTGAAGTATTAGGAGGATGTCAGCAGTATTTTATCTATCGTGGGCCATCTGTGTGCTAACACTGACCCCTGGTGGTCATAATATATATCAGCTCATTTTTGTAACCGCTTTTTAGGTCATTAGTGTTACAGCTGTATAAATGTGCTGAGCTATTTCACAGACATTTATATTTAAGAATAAACCTCCCGCTGTGATCCCAATTGAGTCCTGTCTGCTGGTGCCCTGCCCTGTCTGTCTGTGTGTCTGTGTGGGGTCACACGCTCACTGTCGCCCCCCCACCCCCCCCCCATCCATAGCCTACATGAAACGGAGACACGGCTCTGTGACCGAGCCACAGCCAGTGGATAGCACCCTGTCGGGGGGGGACACCAGCAGGGGCAGCAGCCCCCAGCACCAGCTGAAGAAGCCACGTGTTGTCTTGGCCCCCGAGGAGAAGGAGGCCCTGAAACGGGCCTACCAACTGAAGCCGTACCCTTCACCCAAGACCATCGAGGAGCTGGCCAGCCAGCTGAACCTCAAGACCAGCACCGTCATCAACTGGTTCCACAACTACAGGTCAGCGGTTGAGCTGAGTCTGCTCGGGTCAGGGGCTGGAGTCACTGTGCCCGGGTGCTTGATGTGACTCTCATATGTTCCAGGTCCCGTATACGCAGGGAGCTGTTCGTGGAGGAGAGCCAAGCAGGAGGCACCGGCGGGACTGGGGAGGGCAAAGCGGGCGAAGCCGACAGCCGTGATGGTGCCGAAAGCAAACGCAGTGAGAGCGAAAGCGGGGGGAGCACCTCAGAGAGGGAGGGGGACCGCAGGGAGCCTCGGGGAGACGTCACCGTGGGGACACCAGGGCCATCGCCTGCCCCGCCGGACGCGGCCACCTCCGAGCCGGGCGCACCGGGCACTAGCGGCTCCGGCGGGGGCCTCTTCAGCTTCTCTGAGGCGGCCGCTAGCACGGAACGCAAACCGCGGGACAGCAGCCTGCGCGAGAAAAAGGCAGCCAACCTCAACAGCATAATCCACCGGCTGGAGAAAGCGGCAAGCCGCGAGGAGCCCTCCGAGTGGGAATTCTGAAGCACCGCCCTAGAGGAGGAAGGGGGTAATGCAGCGGGACAGGTCGAGTTACTCCGAAAAGCACTTGAAGGCCCTCCTGGACAGAGGGCCCAGGCTCCATCCCAAGGGCTGCAGCAAGAGCAGGCCCAGCTGAGGCCATCAAATCCTAGGAGGTACCGGGTTCGAGGATTCAAAAAACTGCCGGAATAAGCAATCGCATCCTCTTTAGGGGATTGTGCATCACCTTGGTGTCCTGGGCCATGTCTCCTCGAGTTTTTCCCTGTTTTTGCCCTTTTCTGTTCTCCTTTTTCTTTGTCCTGGATGCTCCACCTGGCTCGTCCCCTGGCCGTCAGCCGTGAAGATTACGCAGAAGTAAAGTCAGACTCAGTAAAGTCAGGATCATCGCGAGGCTGATATGGAGCAGTTTGAACCCCTCAGTCTGCCATCTAATGGCCTGGAGGAATCACTTACAGCACTTGGGGGAAAAAAGAATTCTTTTTACTTAATTTCCTTGGAAGAAAAATGTTGTAAAGGCAGTGTTCTGGCCACTTTGAGATTACACAGTCTGTCGACTTTAAACCAAGCTAAGCGTGGATCCCTGCCTATTCAGGGAGTCAAAAAACAAAAGTATGAAGAGCTACTGTTTTAAAGTGTGAAACCTGCTTAATTCTTGTAGTTTAACTTCACTTGAAGGTTTATGTCAGGAACTTCCAGTGGGTGAGGGGGTGGGTCACAGGGCAGCTGGTAAGGACTCATTCCTGACTGAGGTAGTACTGATTTGCTGTTTTAACCCAGTTCTGTGTCTGTGTGTCTGTGTGTGGGTGGGTGTGTGTGAGTAAAGGCTTATTGTTGAATCGGGAAGAGATGTTTCAGATGTTTAAACAGGGGTCTCATAGTTGGACAGGCACACTAGCCCTGGGCTAACGACACTATTGGGGGGGGCAGTGGTGGTCTGGAAACATGCCTCTCTGGGGCTTTGCATATCTGTGTCTGTTTACATGCATTCACACGTCAGATGTGTCACAAGCACAAGAGGAAACAGGCCAGTGTAAAATAAAATAAAAAAAAAAAACCTCATCATGTTACATGTCACAGGAAGAGCCCCTCCCCTCCGCCCCTGATGTGGGTGAGGGGGGGATTGGCTGTTGGCCTCCATCGGAGTGTGTGGGGCACCGTAAGTCTCTCTCTGTCTGTGAGGCTGTCTGTGTGACTGAATGCCTGTGTGTCTCATCATTTTGTCCTTTTCCTGCTTTTACAGTTCCAGGCCAGTAGGTAATTTTTCTACTTCTCGTATGATTTTAAGAACGGTTCCTTTTATATTCTGGTTATTTATAGGCATGTTTAATCGGGCATCTTACCGCGGATGGTTAGGTTTTACTGTGGTCGGACGATCCAGTCGTTGCTTTCGTAGACTGAGCAGTATCGGCTGATATTTGCGGACATGCTGTAGCTGCACATGCAGGCGTGTCAATGAGCTCTTGCAGTTATTCTGCGCAGCTCCGTGAGAGCACTGCGCAGCCTGCAGCCTTTTCAGGTCACCCTTTGAATAATGCAGCCCTGTGCGCTGTTTCATTTTTAGCCATTTAAATATTTAAATAGCACTGCAGTACTGAACACCTCAACAAGCTAATATTTAGCATACATTCCACAACCCCTCATCCAGTTCCCTCCCCCGTCTGCACCCGGGCCCCCCCTCCCTGTTAGGTGTCCCATCTCCCTGGTGGCTCCCAGCGGGACAACGTTAGTGACTCCAGGAGGCTTCAGACTTCCCGCTGATATAACGATGTCACTGATATTTATCTGATCCACATCCCCCCCCCCCAGTAATGTAATGCCAGTGACACCCCCAGCGACAGCAGGAGGGTGGCAGACCAGCCTGCCGGGAAGGGGGGGGGGGGGCTCTGTGTTTGGGTTACCCAAAATCTAGCAATGCAACACACCTGTCATTTTTATACTACATATCTGGCTGGACTGGTTTTCCTGTTTGGCTGGATGTTTCTAGAATAAGCTGTTTTAATATAACACTTCTGCTGTCTCGACTTTAAATATTCATTCAAGTGTGACAGGCTGGTCCCCATTGCGTGCCAAGGTGTTGTGTGCTCAGGGTAAACCTTCAGTGACTGAACGCGTGACTCTGGTGTCACACAGAGCCAGACCCCGCCTCCAGAGCGCTTTGAGCCCAAGAACTTAATGGCTGTGCCCCCCCCAGCCAATTCAAAGACCTGCTGCATGGTTCTCTGCATAATTAAGCCTAAAAGGTCACACTCCCCACTTGCTTGGTGGTCGAAACTGGAGTCTCCTGGAGTCCAAACGGTGGTCTGCTTAAATAGAGGCAGCCCTGACTAGGACGTGTGTGTCCGTCTTCCTGAGGAAAGGCCTCCAAACCTTTGATTTAGAATCTCTCACCTTCTGATCACTAATTTTCTTTTTTTTTTTTCCCCCCACAATGAGTGCTAACTCCCGCTGGTGCGTTTAACGGGAGCTGCGTGAGTGCTGAGATCAGCAGGCCGCCCCGGGGGATCCACCCCTTCGCTCTCGCATATCCGGCACTGGACGTGCGACGTCGGCGCATTTTGAGCGGGTTGGGAGCGTCGTGTTTGCCGTGGGTTGGCTCTCAGAGCAGTGGCCCCTAGGGTTCACAGTGCAGGTCGGCTTTTAAAGTGGACAAGGACCAAATCATCAATACATGATGAAACGATCCCTTTGCAGCTGGTAACTTATTAATTTTTTTAATTAACTTTTTTTTTTTATGTACAGGCTGACTAACTTGCATGCGTGACATGAGACGAGAAGATTCTTCAGTTTGTGTACTGTGTGGTCATCCTCGCAGGTCAAGGAGTGTTTTTTTGTACTCATTTGTATATTTGGAGCAGTAATTAAGGGAGTGTCCTCAAAGTTTCACCCCGTTTCAAACGTGCACTTGTCGACTAGTCCTTTGAGGTGCCAGGTGAGATTAACAGCCCTCGTGAAGTACAAGCATTTCTGCGAGGGATGTTTAAATTCCGCGTTGTTGTACGGAGAGTCGGGCAAAACGACTCCATTCAGAGCATTAAAAACACGCTAAGCGTGGTCTTTCAGATGTGTGTGTCGAAGAGCTTCCAGTGCTCTGCTGAGATTTTATACACTGTCCCTTCATGCTGTGCAGCTAATATTATGCCCATTCCACATTTGAATTAACATCTCAGTGTTTTTTTTTTTTTTGTTTTTTTTTTAGTGTCTGTTAAGTATTAGCGCTCTGTGGGGTTAGTATGGACTCCCAGCAATTGCTCTGGGGCATATTATACCCCATTGGGAGGTCTAGTGAAGAGGACCATCACATGATAGCGACCGGCATGCTGCCATTGGGATTTCGGGTGGCGTGATCGGGGGGTAGCATTCTGTATACGAACTCTATATTACGTTATATGTACGTTTCTGCAATGTTGTCCCACTGCTGGTTGCTGGCCACCTTCAGTCACAGGGTTTTGGTTCCAGAGGAACAGGAACTCAGAGCTGCAGTGACCAGTCCCAGTGTAATCGGAGGCAGCTGTGGTCTTCATCTCTCCACACCAGATCACTGATGCCGTAGAATTTGAGTTTGTGTTTGTGCTAAGTTCATTTAACTGGTAACACATGCAGAGTAAGGTCAGCGCTCCAACATCCCAACATACAGTGCTGTATCGTCTCTGGGACGCGGTTCTGTGATGATCAGCTAAACTACACCTCCCACAGTGCCTTGCTGCTCCATAGGTCACGTCCCTTCTGAAGTGCTGTCTTTGTGGTCTGTCTGACGTGTGTGGGTGTCCCTGGTTTATGCTGAGCTCCTGTCCCCCCCCTCCCACCCCCGACTGCCGGCTTTTTCTGAGTTTACCAGTCTTTTTTCTTTCACTAAACTTGATTTTTGCTTAGCTGTATGACACTTAGTCTTAAGCCGGTGGTGGGGTTGTGTACTGAGATTTGTTTAAAATCGTCGCTGGGTGTGTGGTGGGGTGGGGGGGTTGAATAACACCTGCTGTTCTCTGGCCCTCCGTGCTGAATCACTTTACTTCTTACCAGGTTTATAAGCAGTTTTCTAGTAGAGCTGCTCTCAGCTCCGTGGAATTGAAACAGGGTCAGTGTCCATGTTCTCTTCAGACTGGGGGGCCCTCTGCTTCTCGTGTGGGCTTCTGGTATGTTCACATAGCCGCCATCACGCCAGACTCCTTTTTAAACCCGAGACATGGTACCTGTTACATTTCCTGTACCTGTTACAGACCAATAGGCGGCGCACTATGTTTCGTCTGATTTCCAGAAAGAGAAAAAGTTTTACCTGTTTTTAATTTTTTTTTTTAAGAAATGGTGGTGTAGCACAGTTTTATACCAAAAAATTACCAAAAAATTGATAAGGGGTTTTTCCCATATATAATAGCTATATTAACCGTTTTAGATTCGTTTTAATACACGTGTTTTGAGGGCTGTTGAAATTAATCCAGTACCTGTATTTCTCAGGAGACCTCTTTTAAAAAGAAAAACCCTCTTATTTTGCGTTGATGCTGTTGGACTCGGATAGTGAACTTCACATTGAAGTTTGATTACCCAGATGTTACAGTAAAAGTCCCAACAAAACATCTTTCCCAATGAAAGTACTTATGTCCTTGTAAAGAGGTCCGGAAAGGCCAGGGCTGCCCCGTCAGGTGCCTGCATCATGCACCCCAGGCTGTTCTGTAGTGTTTGTCACTATGGGGACGGTAGGTTATGGATACTGCCCGTACCCTGCGTGACCCGGATGGGGGCTTTCCCGGCCCAGCAAGCCGACGCGGGCAGCCATGGCAGTTCGTGGGGTGGCCGGTCCTGGCCGGCCTGTCATATGGGACTGGGACGTCTAATGGTTAGCAGTGTCAGCTGTCTTCTTCCGGTAGCAACACAACTTTTTCTTTCAGACTTGTTTTTCTTTGGGTTTTTTGTTTTGTGCTGTTTTAACATGTTATTTAGTCTGTTCTGAGCACTGAGAGAAAGTCCCTCTACAATATGGATTTAATAAGCAATATCACTGTATGGAACTCACATGTTGTACTATGATTATTATTATTATTATTGTTGTTATTATTATTATTATTATTATTATTATTCACTAGCACCCTAGGTGTGATCATTGAAGTAAATATCTTTTATATAAACACCAGCTATGTGTGTAAGTCGTTTTTCTCGTTCTCATCACTCACCGCAAGCTCAGGAAGTTCTGGAGCGGGGATCGACTCGTCTCCCGCTCCGCGTACAGAGCTCACCTTATGGCTCAGCAGCTCGGCCACCCCCCCTTAACCGGGTCCTGGCTTCCAGGCATCACGTGTGGGTCTGTCCGGCCCGGGCCCGGAACTGGCAGCAGCCTCTGGCACGCGCATGCTGTTTAGTCTGCAAACGGCGTTGGCGTCGTCGTGCCAATGGCCTTCTCCTGGCTCCGCTTTTGGCAGCTTACACCCTTACCGGCAAGGGTGGGGGGGGGTCACTTGCACAGATAAACCCAGGCACGTGCCAATTTTCTTTCAGTGGACGGGAGCGTTTCTTCGTGGGTGCCTTCGGAATTACGTCTTTGTAAAGCAATGCTAAAGATTGTTTTGTAAACACTGTTTTTAAAATGTATATTTTATATATATAATAGCAATCTCATGTGCTCTACTTACTGAAGCATTCTGAATCAGGTGGTGGGGGGGGGGGTTGTTCCTTTGGATCAGATATTCTTCCGTTACTGGGGTGTCGACCTTCTGTGTATGAATGTTATACAGAACAGGTGTTCAGGTGTGTTCCTGGGGGGGTGCTGGTGGGCGGATAGGCTGTATGTGGGCCTGGCTTTGTGGTGCCCCCCCCCCCCCTCGGCAGTGAGGTCCCTCAAGTCCTAAACGCCCAGACATGAATGGTAAGTGGTCATGTGACACACCATAGCCATACAGTTGAGAACTTAATGCTTTGTGAGTGATGTGCAGCTCCGCTGATTTCCCCGTGTGACCGGATTTCGGCCCGGTGATGGGGATCCTCTGTCTCACACTCGCTGTCCCGTCTGTGTGTGGTTCTGTGGCCCCCTCCCACCCCCCCGGGCTTCCAGGCCGCTACACGGAGCTGCAGCGGGAGTTCTCCGAGGCGGTGCGGATTGGCGCTGAGCAGAAGGAGCTGATCCTGAAACTGGAGCAGGACCTGAGCACCGTGCAGGGCATGTCCTCGCTGCCGCGGCCCGACGCTGAGGTGGGCCCTTGTGCTAGTGGGCGAGTCCATAAATACTTGAATGTATTGTATTGTTGCTGGAAATAATGGGGTGATTTTAACAGGTTTCGGCTAAGCTAACACATTTTAAACATGACTTTCTTTGCCTACCTAAGACTTTTGTCCAGTAATGTACCTTCAGAGATTAAGCAGAGTCTGATTAATATGTCTGAGGAAACGTATTGGAATGTTTTGTCGTTGACGTGCTTGCTTCCTGCAGGGGGCAGACTTCAGCCACCTGGGCCAAATACCTGAACCCATCAAAGAGGCTACGGCTCTGTTCCCCAGTAAGTCGGGGGGGGTATCTGGGGATGCAGCCACCTTCGCAAGGTGACCTGGGAGTTTGTGACATGGCTAGTGAAGGTGTCCCACGTAGCTGTCACAGGCACGTAGAGTCACGCTGAGGGCTGGCTGTGCTTCTTGCAGGCGTCGCCACCCCTACCAAAGGCGAGCTCCCCCAGGGGCAGATGGACTCCCTGCTCTCCATCATATCCAGCCAGAGGGAGCGCTTCCGTGCCCGCAACCAGGAGCTGGAAGCTGTGAGTCACTGAAGTCCCGGTTTTCACACTGCCTCAGACTCAAGTCACCCTCTGGGTGCATGCATACGATGGCCACCAATCTCTCTGGCTGTGGTTGTGATAAAAAGTGTTACCAGTCAGTAATTAAGCTAAATGCACCTGACCCCTCGCCCCATACAGGAGAACCGCTCACTCCAGCAGACCATGCAGGCCCTGCAGAATGAGCTGGACAGCCTGCGTGCAGACAACATCAAGCTCTACGAGAAGATCAAGTTCCTGCAGAGCTACCCGGGGCGGGTGCGTGACTGTTCACCGGATCAGTGGCTTTTGCTTGGCTCAGAGTCCTGCACCGGGTCGGGTACCCGCAGATAGTTGCTGAAACGGGCGGATTTTAATGTTCTGGAATTTTACGGGTGGGTAATTCATTACACATGGGCGGGTAGCAGGTCAATCAAAACAGTATTGTAGCCTGCAAAAATAACATAAGCGAAAATATCTGTGTATTAGACTATCATATACAAATTGTCATCATCACAGTGTGTTCGGTATGTCGGGGGTACCTTATGGTGTTTTCGATTATTTCTCTCCAAGTCGGAACTCTGATGAAAACATCACGAAAAAGTCACTTCCCGTTGGAAACGCGCCTCTTTTATGAGTTTGATGTCAGACAAGATTCTGTTGTCCGAGTTACCCCAGTGTTGTAATTTCAACATGGCGGCTTACACACTCAACAGTAATTCTATTTTATAAATCTTTAAAAATGTTTTTGTTAAATGTATTAATAGTTATAAATGTAACTGCACATGTTCGATTTAGAGAATCTTTCACGCTCGTCACAGTATGGATAGCTTAGATGTATCTGATTTGATTTTGTGTTAAACGGACTTTTTCATTTCAATTCAAAAGGCCTAGCGCTTGTCACGTTGAGAAGTGCATAGAAAAAATAATTGTGTGTAATTTATCACGGGTACAGGCGGGTAACGGGCGGAATGTTAACGGGCCCGGGCGGGCGTGGATTTAACTTTGAAATAATTACGGGTGCACGGGTGGGTCTCCAAAAGTGGACCCGTGCAGGACTCTGGCTTGGCTTATGCTTGAAGCTCTCCGTCTCCCCCTGCAGGCCGGGAGCAGTGACGACACCGTGATGCGCTACTCGTCGCAGTACGAGGAGAGACTGGACCCCTTCGCCTCCTTCAGCAAGCGGGTGAGGGGTTCTTCCGAAAGTGTGAGCGCTGGTAAACAGCGCTTTAAACACGCCCGCCCCAGTGCCATTCCTGTTCATACTTTTATGGTATCGCATTAAAGCGTGTCACCAAAAATGTCGTCACGTCCCCTGGGGGGTCCCCCCGTGGGAGGCCTGCTTTAAAAAACACCACTGCCTTTAATCCTATTACAGGAGCGTCAGCGCCGGTACATGAGCCTCAGTCCCTGGGACAAGGCCACCCTTAGCATGGTGAGTTACGCCCCCTGGTGGAGCCTGCTTGACCACGCCGTTTACCCTGAGCAATCCAGCCATGCTTCCCAGGTCATTTCTGACCATGGACTCCCTCTCTCAAGGGCCGGTTGATCCTCTCCAACAAGATGGCCAGAACCATCGCCTTCTTCTACACCATCTTTCTGCACTGCCTGGTCTTCCTGGTCAGTGATATCACAGTCCTGTATTTTAGCCATGCCATAGACATGTGCATCTTCTCGCGTCTGCCCAAAAACATCGCTCTGATCCAGACCTGACTGGTTTTGCTTTCGTGGGCAGGTGCTGTACAAGACGGCATGGAGCGAGAGCATCGGCCGGGACTGCAGTGCGTACTGCGCCAAGAAGTGAGCTACCGCCAGCACCCGTCTGTCCAGGGGGGCTCATGTTGGCCGCTGGGGGCTGACATCCCCATGCGGGGGAGGGGCTTTGTACCCCATGTGTCTGCCAGTCGGCTGTTCAGTTCAGCAGGAGACCAGCTGATCCACAAAGGGGGGGGGGGGGGCAATGATTATTTATGTAGCCCTGGTCCACAGATTTGTACTTCAAAATAGCTAAATCTTGTGGTATTTTTTTTTTTTTATCTAATCAGAATTGTAATCACAATTACATTTCACTATACGTAGGTATATTTACAGTATATGTGCATAGTGGAAGTGACTCATCTAAAAAGTTGGAAACGTATGATTTTCTGCTCTCTCAGGAACATCCCTCTTTTAACCATGCATGCCGGTGTGATTCTTATTTATTTTTTTTTGTAAAGGTACTCCGATCACCTGCACCGTTTCCATGAGAACGGGGAGAACGGTGAGATGTGGCAGTGACTTCATCCCTCTCAGCAGCCGGACCCCAAGAGCCGCTCTCCTGTCTGTCTTGCAGTGATGGCTTTTACCCACTAGGGGGAGCGTGTTGGCATTACCATGAAGGTCCTATGTTTGGTGGTGGTGTCACTGGGAAATCCAGACTCATATAGCTTTAGTGTAGTCGCTTCTTTCCTCTGTCACATAAACATAGAATTACAGAAACATTTAAGAATATATAGGGGAGTTAAATTCTTTTCCACAGAGGATAATCTTTTTTGGTTTCTCGCTCTTATATGAGATTAGACAGGAGGGGAAAACAAGCATTTAAGCATAAAATTTAATCAGACAAATCATTTATGTCTAATTATGTATGTTTGCTGCAGTGTAGTTTTGATTTGGCCAGGTTGAAATCTGACAAGGCTGCATATAGATTGAAACTGTGTGCGTGTGTGTTTTCTGCAACTGGAATTTGAAGCCCCAGGCCTCACCTGTCTGATCAGAAATGTAACTGATGTGCAGCCGTTCCTTATATATGTGTCACAGCAGCAGCTGTTTGATTGTATTGCAGGTTTTGATGGACCAGTCAGACGTGTCTCTGCATGTCATAATGACTTCATCTGTCGTGTCAATTTCTCTTGCTTGTTTGATATCCCCCCCCCCACCCCGTATCCATGATAAAGTTTGAGCATTCATCCTATGTCCTCCAGTCTCTCTGTGTCCTCCAGTACCCCCAACCCCCAGAGGGGCCTCAGACCCACCAATACTTCTGCTGCCCCCTGCTGGACCGGAGTCTTTGGTGTGAAGCAGAATAGCATTTTGTTTGGGTCTGGGTTAGGTTGCACCTGTTACCCTAGGCTTGTGTGTGTGTGTGTGTGTGTGTGTGAGAGAGAGAGAGAGAGATAGAGAGATATGAGTAATCCTTATCCAAGGAGCAGGTGACTCTCTCTGAATACCCCTTTACCCATAGTCCTGTGGGGCATTTCTTTTTGGTACGCCATGTTGAAACCTGAATTATTCATGAGTCCCTAAGACAGTGGGCTCCATGCTTTTACTCATCCATTAATCAGCTCCCCAGCCCCCCGCAATTATAAAAATGATGTCCTGGGAGGGGCAGGGCATAGGCTCACACGTGTTTGTGCGTGGGAGCTGGAATGGAAACTAAGCAATGGATTCGGTGGGTCCAGTCATCCTCAGGCACCTCATTCTAAGCCTAAAGCTGCCTTCCCGTCCAGCACTGGTGACATTTGGAATTGGAGGTTGGATTGAATTTCCATGGTGTGTCCAGCAGGGGGTGAGAGGTGTTTGTTTTAACAAGGAGGTGAGTTTAAGCTTGTGCTCTTTTTTTTTTTTTTTTTCCCCCTCGCCCTCTAAACACCATGGGCTTCCTGCATGCGTGTCAACCTGGGGAGAGTTTTCCTATTGGCTTTGAGGGCAGCGCTGCACCCCTCTGAGGAGAGGATTATGGGGCTGGGGGGGGCAGCGGAGTGTTGAGTAAAACTGAAGTGCTTTCTGTTTTCCTTTGTCCCTGGGTCCAGTCCAAGGTGAACATGAGTTTAGCAGAAGCATTAATGTGCCGATGTGCCGTTGCCAATGTGCCCAGGGGTCTGAGGTCCTGCCAGGCCTGCAGGGTGGTGGGGGGGGGGGGTGTGTTATTAGCATGAGTAGCTGCCTTTGGTTTAATTCTTAATGTGTCAGACATTCTGATCTTCACAATGCATAATGAAAAATATCTTTTGTCTAAAATTGTCCATGATGTATCCGTATAGTTTCAGGCTTATTTCAGAGTTGGAGCGATGAATGCCCCCAACTCCGTTGTACTCGTCTTAAAATCCAAAGAAGGTGGCGATTAAACACCCACCCCCCAAAAAAATACATTTAGATCAAGCTCCTTTGCTTTTCCCTGGGGTGTTTCCATGGAAACAGAGTCACACTGTCATAACTCCCCACTGGACGTTCTGTTGAACGGATTTCCTGTGACAGCAGCTGCTTGAGTCACATGACCATGAGGTCATAGGCAGACAGAGCCATCCAGCTTGGCAGTGGCATTTGGTGACAGCAGCAGTGACTCCGTCTCACCATGAACACGCAGCAAAGTTCCCTTGCCATTCAAGTGGTATCCTTAGTTTTTGAAATTCCTCAAACTGCAGTCATTTCTCTCATGGGCATGTCCAAAGTGTGCCCCCCCACCGTACGCTCAGATGACACTTAAGGTTACTCTGCTATACTGCTGGGTATTACAGCAGGGCTCCTCCTGTCATTCCAACCAGCAGCTTTCACATTACAGGCCCATGTGTTAACCACTGCACCCCCTGCTGGACAAACTCTCTTTGAAACATGGAACATAAGGACTGAAAGCCACCTGTGATCTGCAGCCTCCATCAGCTGCTGTCACATATTGCACTCCTGCATTTATGTGTGCGTGTGCGTGTGCGTGCACCAGCAGGTAGCATTGTGACATCAGTGCAGCCAGTGGCCAAAGGTGTGCAGCTGGAGGTAAACAGTTGACATTCAGCTTCAAAGCGCTGGCTCAGGAGGAAGCCGGAGGGGTATGTGTCCTGTCAGGACAGTGCCCACCATCCTCCTCTTTCCTCCTAAAGCCCCCCCCACAGTTGGCTAGAAGAATGTCCCAGTGAGCAGCTTGGTTCAGTCTCCAGGTGACAGGAGAGCTGTGGTTTTGAAGGTAACGATGGGCGAGATCATTGCGCTGCCAATCGCAGCCTCAGCCTCCTGCATCCCGGGGCAGGGCTGGAGGCCTCCCTGGGTTTGCATTACACACGCACAGGGCTGCTCGCTCCTGTTCTATTCAGACTGATATCATCCTGGCTGGGTCCCAGTCTTTAAGACCACGCATCACAACAAGTAACTTCATTACGGTTCGATGTTTTTCAATTATTAATAACTTGTTGGCTCCAGCCGAGCCTTTATATAAGGAACTCAGGCCCACGGATGTTACCCCTTCCCTGCTTAGGTCTCTGTGTTTTTTGTTTTTACTGGAGTAAACAAAGCCTGCCCCAATTCCTTCACCCCCTGACTTTATATGGCCATTTAGGTCCCCACCCTCTACTGCTGCCTAAGCACTGCTTCTCCACGACCCCCCTTACTCTCCAGGGATGTCAGGAAGCATCCAGCTGTAAGGACTGATAATCTGACTCTTACATCTCACTCTCCTTACAGTAACCTATAGATACTCTGATTAACCATCCTGTCACAACAGGCCGATGGTGGCATTGAATCATCTGATTATAACTGACAGAAGACATTGAAATTTTGTGTGTGTAAGTTAAAGACTGAAGTGCTCTCTCACTACCGCTTGCACGAAAGTCTCTACATAAAATCAGACATTTTCCTTTTTGTTTGATCATTACAATGTTACTTGTATTAACGCTATTCACCAAAATGTCACCCATGGAACAGCACGTAACCTTTATGGTTTAGAAGGTCTTTATACGTCTGCATGCATACCACGCTACAGCACAATTTACCAGTGAGCAGCAATAATTATGCTGAGGTATTTTTCACGTTAAAAGACCTCGAGCTTCACCATTGCCCAATTACAGCCCCGTCTTTAGCTTTGTGCCGTTTGCATGCTGCGGCTTCTGCCCCCATGCGCTGTGTGTGTGTGTGTGTGTGCGTGTGTGTGTGTTGGAGTGGTGGTGGTGGTGGTGGTGGTGGATGCCATTTATATCAATGCGCTCAGTTTTCTATGTACTTCTGGAAACAATGCTGCATGTGTGTGTGATGAATGGAAATCGCAATAAAATATGTAAAGCAATTTATTTTTGAATGGGATAAGAAAAAGTATCAGTAACATTTTTTACATAGTATCTAGATTTAATAAATAAAAATAATGATCTTGTTTTTGCATGAAATGCATCAGTGTGGACACGGTTTATAAAAATGTTAACTACTTAAAAAACATCCTGTAGAAAATATCAGGGTCTTTCGGCAAGGAAGACTTTTGTCTTGCTGATACAGACATCCAGGGAACATCTGGAAAAATATCTGTGGGTAGTTAGATAGACTGTCGGACACATGTTTTACAGTTTTGTGGCAGGCCAGGGCGGTCCCCAGGTCTCTCCAAATCTGTCCAACATGCGAATGCTAAGATGCCTCGTTGACACACGGGACATTCCAAACTCCATAGCATGCCGTGATTTTGATAGACCCCCACCGGTATGCTGTGCTGAGAGTAACAACGGACCATTGAACCACCGACCTTCCATAGAATGATGATTTTTCAACTGAAGAAAATATTGCTCTGTGTCTGAATAGCCAGTGACTGTAACACACCGGACATTGTCTGTCCCAGAGGGGATGGAGAGGGAGGGAGGGAGACTGGCGGAGTAAGAGTGGGACAGTTCCTGTCACGTGGACCCACCAATGCGACGGTTAATGGACATCATGGGTACACAAACGTAACAGGATTAAGAAGTGTGCTCTTTGTCTCCTGAAGATCTCATCCAGGATTTGTGATTTAGATTCATACGAGTGCACTTCATTTGCAATTAGAAAAGCCATTCTGCCAATGATGAGAATCGTTTAACACCATGCGGGGGGCAGGGGGAGTTCTTTCTCCTGCTGGCAGAGAAAGTTTGATGAGATGAATAGAGTGATATTCTGTGGCCTAAAGCCAGACCCCTGGCTTCCGCTCGTCTCTATCGCATGGCTTTATTTATTTCTCTTCTCAGAAGTATTTATTGATACCTAATATGTGCTCTAGAGTCTCACAGGCTGCACAAGATATTTTTGGTTTGGGTTAAACTGCAACGGCCGACTTAAGCTTTGCTGTTACATTTGCTAAGGTCTTACTTCTGTAAGGACGTGGGAACTGGGGGAGACATGTAGACCCCCCCCCCCCAAAAAAGTTATTTTGGCTTAATTGATTCCCCAAATAAAAAGACCTTTGTATATAAATTGTGTGTCCCCTTCCCAGTATCAAACTCTCTCTTATGCTATTTACTTCAATCCCCTTTAAGACTGCATAACACCAAAGGTGGAGGTTAATTCCAAACATTATTTTTCATTGTCTTATTCCACAACTGGAGCCCAGATTGAATTAGCCTGTGTTTACTGCAATGTATGGAGGGTGTTTTGTTACAATATTCGATAAATAAATGTCATTTAAATAAATTATCGTTTAAATTGTCATTTAAATGATTGTTTAAATCACCATTTAAATCATAACAACCAAATAAATAATTTGACAGTCACCCACCAAACTCAGTGAGCGGGCTCTAAGCAACATGTAACATCTGATTGGTTACATTGCAAAGTAAGTCACACCAGACCGATCTCGCCTAGTCGATTGAAATCTCATTTATAACCGCATTTAGTCTGATCCGTCCTAGGGCTGTTTATACATCCTGACTTCCCCGAATCATAAATAAGCTCCTAACTTTAGGATAACAGTTCAGTTATTGTCCCTATCCTAATCTAAGACTAGAAACGTGTATTACACAAGCTTCCAAACTTCCCAAAAACTTTTCAAACTTTAGGATAACTACACATTTTTATCAACCGGATTTTAAATGATACTTAATCATTTAAATGATCATTTCAATTCTTATGATTTTAATAAACATTTAAATGACATTTATTTATCGAAGATTGCCACAAAACCCTCCACACCAAAGCAATGAAGTCAAGAAATTATGCATTAAATTTCTCTGTTGGTTTAGCGTTTTGATGGGTAAGTCTTTAATATTGACTGCACTAAAGGCTTACATCGAGTCCGAGCTGACGTCGTAGCCCTACTTCACAGTTGTAGTGAAGCATGAGAAACAGCAGCTTCCGGAGCCCACAAAGTTTTAGAAATTAGACGCAGCCCGTGGTTAAGAGCAGCACGCGACTTAGGTTGGGACTTTTTGAATATTTAACGTTCCAAAGGAGGAGAAGTCGTGCGTCAGTAATTGCAGCATTTCCGTGGGAAATGCCGCTTCCTCTGCGGATGGATCTGGTGCGCAGAAGGAGCTTCGAGGTTTGTGAAGCGACACAAACGCAAAGCGAACGCGGATAAAGCCTAGTTTAAAAATTCTTAGTGGGAGATCAGTACACGATTGTGCTAAACTCTCACCACCCAAAGGCAGAAAGGAAGAAAGATGCCCTCCCCTCTAACTGGGCTTCTAATTCATGATTATTACCAGAAGCTTTGTACCCGTTTTTCAGCACCATTTTATATCGCAGTTTTCAGCCTGGGAAGCTTTCAGATGCGCGCATGGCTGGTGACTGGAAAAATGCTGCGCGTCTCCTTTAAGCGCCAACGTGCACTAAACAGATGACAGTGACAGCACACACCCCCCCCCCCCCCCCCCCCCAAAAAAAAAAAAAAAATCATGAGCGTGTGTGTGTGTGTGTGTGTGTGTGTGAGTGTGAATGTTTCTGCAAAGCCCACGGATCAGTGTACGCAGGACGGAAGCATGGGAAAGATGTAGTGGCTCGACATCCAAGAATTTCCAACCCCACACACGTCAAGGTGTAAAATCGGTATGAAAGAAGCAGTCGAACTTCCCATATTTAAGGAAAACTCCATGCAATGAGGGACAGTTTATAAGGTAAGTACGGTCCTTGGTTTCTCCCGTAAGGTACTGCGTTCGTCCCAGTCAAAATTCGTTGTATTTTATATATTGGTAAATGTTAACGATATACAGGAGTTTTCAGACGCGTCCATGGAGTTTTTGTGGGGGTGTGGGGTCTTGTTACTCACCAACGCGCTCTGGTGCCGAATCGTGCTCATTCGAGAGTGATAGGCTGGCTATGCATGAGTGTTTGTGTGCTACTTCAAAGAAGTGACACGGGTCCACTTGTTTAGTTGTGGGGTACAGCGCCTTATACACCGCCCAACTCCACCTTGACATTTTTTTTTATCTGGCAAAACCCGATACGTGCGGTGACAGTATACGAGTTTCAGCGCTACACTTCGCAAACGGAACAGTCGCTAATACATTAAAACGGATTTTTTTCTCACGAGGTGATTCTTCGTGTTTGTTGCTTTTCTGCTTAAGGTAAAAACAGCTTGTATTCCGCAATATGCAATTTGGAAACTAAAACCGGATGTTTTTTCCAAGGACTGTACGCACTAATACAAACCTCGAACCTATTTCTCGTCTTGATCCTTTTAAAGTTACACCGCTAGAAGTAACATAACAAATAATGGTCCCAGTCCGAATGCATTCCGTACAGATCTGTTTAAAACGTGCACATGAGGTTAAACGTGGGTGGAAGTCACAAGTTATCCCAGCGGAGATTTGCTAGTGGGACGCCCGATGGAAGCGGGATGCTGTGAGTCTCCGGAGACCCAAAGCAGCAGAAGCTGTACGGTATTCTCAGAGGTGCACGGCGTCCTGCTGTAGGACATCTCTTACCTCTCTGCCGGGCACGAGAAGTGGCTGGATACTCCTGAGCCATGTCTATATCTCCTCTGCTTCAGCTGCCATATGCACAAGGCAGTTGGTTGGATGAGAGACTGCGATGCGTTGGAATGGATCGGACCGGGTCGTCTGGCCAGATCAGCCGGGTGCCAGTTTCGTCGCTCTTTCATCTCGCCGCGGTCCCCAGTGAAAACCGGCTGTTTTCCGCACTTGTCTGTCTATGTGTGTATTATCTTCATTTTATTAAACTTATGGGGAGTGCAACAGCAGACACTTGCTCCTTTTATTTTACACTCACCCATCGGTCCATATTGAGGTAAAAGTGATCCTAATACTATCAGGTTATGATACTGTCTGAGCGGACGTGTTCTTTTCATGTTCTTTGTTGCTCTTGAATACATACATTGGAGAGTTTTATTGCAGTCATTATTAGTCCCAAAAAGTGGCCCCCAATATATAATATAATGTGCTAATGTACTTGCGGGTCTGTCTTTCTGCTCACGGGGAAGCGGAGCGTCTCTGTGTGGGCGTGCGTGGGCACGCGTTAGCCCGTCTGCCCAAGCGAGTCAAATGACCTCAGCCGTTTTGGTTTCCTGCGACCACATACAGCCTGTACACCTCAGAAAAGTGCCTCTGCTTGGGGGGGTTGTGGGGGGAGTGCACAGTGGGGCTGCCCTCTATCCACCCATCTTGTGTGCTTCACTAATGTTCGACCCACTCAGCCCCCATATAATTTCAGACTTGTCCTCCAGTTCACCGCCAGCATGCTTCAGTGAGCTGTGCTGTTACACAAACTGCTTAAAAAGTGAAGTTGCCTCGTTAACCTTGACATGAGCCCCGAAAGTGAGTGACTCCCCCACCTGGCGCCCCCCTGTGGCCATTTCTGTGGCCTGGGGCTCCCTCTGTTGTACAAAGTGTCATTTCACTGGGAACAGCACAGGCAGCCGGCACCAGGCAGCTAATGGAAATGTTTTCCTCTTCCTGCCTGTGGTCTCAAAGGGAGGGATTGAGTGCGGCTGAGGGCCCAGTGTGTCCGGGGGCCGTGGCAAGGACCCCCCTCTCAGCTCGTTGTCCCCCCGCACTTCTCCGCCTGGCCGGAGTTGGTTTACACAGGCTTGATTGTTTTAGCAGCTGGCCTAAAAGAGCAATTATTTGACCCCCCAACTCCAGCAAGGACACGGGAGCCTCAGCTGTGACAACCGACTCTTCCCAGTCAGAACGGTGGCTTTTCGGGAATGATGAGCCCAGGAAGCCCCCTTTACCGTGAGCCATCCGCTGGGTCCAGTTGGGCATCCCTCGCCTAGCGTGTAAATCCAGTGAGAGTCCCCCATTGGGCTGCCATTGCGAGCTCCCGGTCCTGTACGACCCCCCCTGTCCAACAGAGCTTTTCACAGGGATGTGTTTGTCTTTTAGGCTGACCTGTTAGAAGCTGAAGTCAGGATTAAACCTCAGAGCACAGCAGCGACACTGAAACGCTTCATACGAAACGCCCATTTTTTTGTTTAATAGTGATCTGGATAGACTTTTCATTAAAGGGCACATCACTTTCCCCCAAAACAGGCGTGGTGGTTTTGTTCCGAGCAGAACATGACCAGCGCAGTGCTGTGGAAACCCAGACCCTGATGGTGCAGTCTCTGCACGCCGGTTCTCCTGCCCCTTCTGTGTGCTGAGCGAGGGGGTGACGGTCGTACTGATGCCACATTAATGAAGCGGCTTTCAGATTCTGACAGCTGCTGGTCTCACGGCAAACCAAGTACAGAAGTTTGCAGACTGTGGTGAACCTGGGTCAGTGCTGCATAGGGTTGGGGTGAAGGCCAGCCAGAAATCTTGGGGAGACTGATAGTTTAATTTAGAAGGGAATCCCCAGGTGTGACAGACAGGCCTGTGAAAGTCGGCGAGGGCTGGGAATGGAAGCGGCACGTCCCCGGAGTTCTCTCTGGAATTCCGGGACCCTGTCAATTCATTTCCGGTAATGGAGATTTGTGAAGACTCGCTTCCTCTTTTTTTTTTTGTGGATTCTGAGCCTTGTTGAGAAACATTTGCCTGTTCTCTGCTGAACCCACAGGATGTAGAAGACTTAATTTCTTTATTTAAATAGTAGCTTGGTCATGTGGGGATTCCTGTTTTCTGCAAACCACCGTGAACGCATGCTAACATGTGGCTGCTAGGGCCATTTCTTGACCGGAACAGGGTTTGTAGGGACAGCCTTGCGTTACCCATGTTTGGTTTGTCTGCCTGCCGTTCATTCGCCATGCCCCATTTTCCATAACTGATCGATGGTCGCTCCCGGTAACTCGCCATCGCCTGCCGGGCCCCATGGCCACAGGACGTCTGCAGGAAGCTGGCGGCTGAATTAGGAGCATTTTGCTGGGGAGGGAGACGGCCAACGAGGCGTGGAGAGTGACCGCGGGCACAGCAGACGGTTTCCCCAACGTGGACAGGTTCTCCGCACACGCAGCGATGCAGGGTAACCACCCCCCCACACAATTTCACCTCCCCCCAGGGGTCCCCTGAGCAACCTTTGACGCTGTGCCCAAGATCCCAGCCACACATAGAGAGGTGGAAACGGAGCTATGCACAGATTTTGTCTCCTATCTGTTATGGACCCTCCATACGTTTAATTATGATATCAATGGATATATTAGCTAATATTCCCCTCCTCACCCAGTTATATCTCGTTAGAGGAGGTTTAAAGCAGACCTAGAAATCCCAGGATGTCGTCCTATCATAAGCCAGATGGGTGCACACACCCTCGTTTTCCAAATCGTCGTGATCCGGGGGGGTGACGATCCATCCTCGGTCAAACATGGGGAACGGCTGACTTGTTTGCGCTGGTCAGCCTGAGCAAAATGGGCACCTTCAAGAGATTTTAAAATTCTAATTAGAGTGTACATGTCCCCTGAGACCTGGCATCCTGCCCAGGGTGTCCTCTGCCTCGTACCGTGTGCTTCCTGAGATACGCTCCATAGTTATCAGTGGTTATAGGAGATGGATGGATGGATGGATGGAAGACTGTAGACCGTAATCTTTGTTTATCCGAGGTCAGTTTCACGCCGTTCGTGTGACTGCCTGCCTGTGTGCACTATGGTTTCTCCTGTTTTCTCATGAATCTTTTAGTGTTTTCGCTTCGGCCCACCAGGGTGGCCATATGCCACGGGCCGAGCTGGCGGCCTCGCGGCTCTGGGCAGAGCGGGTTGCTCCAGGTTTACGGGGCGTCTGCGTGGCAGTGGAAAATTCTCGGAAGCCTGGCGTGTAGGACGGACACGTCAAATCAGCGTCTTTCTGTAGTCATGAGTTACTAGGGGGAGCGCAGGGATCACAGGTGTCTCCCTCCCCGCCGACCCGCACCCTGATTGGCTGACCGCTGGTGCTGGATGAGCGGACTGGAGTGACACCTGTGATTGGCTGAGTGTTGTGCGCCTGAGCCTCTCCGGTCTGGTCGGCCCCGTCTATTTGGCCCCGGCCCCCAGCCAGCTGGCTCTGCTTGCTGACTCTCCCGGGGTCTGTAGCGGCATCCAGCCCTTGTAGGCCAGACCGTAACCGACACGATCGACGCTCTCTGGCCTCCGTGTTCGTACCGGGTGGGGCTAGGCTCGGGTCGGCCCACCCGAACACAGCTGCATTCATGGTGGAGCATTTGAAAGCTATAATAGAGGCAATGTTTCTCGCACCGTGGGTCACAAAGAGGGATTTTCCCAGACACAATGCGGCTTGTCGAAGGTTTGGAATGAGATTGGGATAGAAATGCTGTATTGTACCAGGTTATAAAAAACAGCCCCAGGGCAGCTGGTTTATGTGATTTTATTTATTATTAATTATTTTTTTGTGTGTCACACTGGCCTGCCCTTTCCCCTGACAGCAAGCTCCCTCTAGTAGTGGAATGGAGCAGTGATGAATGGGGACACTCCCCCCAGCGACCCAGACCTGCCCTCATGCCCGCTGCCTGACTGGAAGGAGTTTTGCGAGCTCCATGCCCGTGCCACAGCCTCTGACTTCGCCAGAAAGTTCCGGCGCTTTGTGAGCGAGAATCCCTGCTATGACTATCCCGGTGCCCAAGCCACCTTCTCCCACCACTTTGCCCGCCATTTCCTCGACTGCTTTTCGACCGCGCTGAGCCGCAGCCCCGGTTCGCTTGGTGCCCCCAGGTATGGCATGGTGCCCTTCGCCAGTCTCCACAGCTGCCCACCGCCCCGTGCCCACAAGCTATGCCAGCAGCGTAAGGATGCAGACACATCCAACGAGTCCCTGGACAGCATGGACGGCGGGCTGGGAAAACCTAACACCAGGGCCAAGCCATTTGTGCCCAAGGCGTGGGCACTGGGCCAGTCGCGCAGCTCGGAGGACGTGTCGGCCGGAGACCCCATCGGGAAGGGCCTCTCCCTGCGCAAAATAAGCCTGTGCGTGGTGGACAGCGTGCGGGACATCTGGCAGCGGCGAGCCTCACCAGAACCCGGCTGCGGCCACAGGGCCAACGAGGATGGCCAGGGGCTGCGCTTTCCTCGGGGACTGCACAGCCAACGGACAGAGCCGCCGGAGATCCAGAGGGAGGGGGCGCTGCGCTACATGGTGGCTGACGATGCCACTTGCGCCTCCCATTGGCAGAAGTGCCGACTGCTGCTGAGGAGGGCGTTTCCACGGTCTGAGGGCAAGCGCTTCATCCTGGAGTTCTATGTGCCGCCCAAGGTAGCATGGGTCCTGGAACTGCATCGTGGTGAACTTCAGAGACACTGTTCCAATGCAAGCTAATGCTAAACTCAGTTACACACCTGTATAAAGTGTTTTCTGAGCATTTTTTTAAACTTACACACAGTACCTGAAGTTAACAGTTGTCAAAATGCTTAGTATTTTATAGTAAAAAACAGATTTGAGTATCAGAGTGTCATGTGAAAGATATCTGTTAACCCTGTGTGTTTCTTTCTCAGTCCTCCAAGCCCAAAGTCAGCATCCCCTTGTTATCTGTCATGGAGGTCAGGACTACCATGCCCCTAGAGATGCCCGACAAGGACAACACTTTCGTCCTGAAGGTGCGTTCTGCACGTCACCCTGTTTTATCACAAACATGACCCCGGATGTGGTTCTATGCAAAATACACATACACAGAGGCCAGGAATCCACATCTGGATCCCACCGGTTGGGACAGGTTGAGACTGGTTATTTAGGCTTGTCATATAGCTGATGGCGTGCCTTGTTTTTCCCATATCACACTGTTGGAGTCCTTATATTGTACAGGTAGGTTTTTAATATGGACAGAAATAGCCATATTGACGTCAGGAGCATCCAGCAGGAGTGAGAAGATGAAACAGTGGAACATCTGTTACTGGTCCAAGACTCAACAGGAACAGCTGCTTAGGAATCTGGAGCTAACTAGCAGTGTGATCTTCCTGTGGTAGGTGGAAAATGGTACTGAGTACATCCTGGAGACCATCGATTCCCTTCAGAAGAACTCCTGGGTGGCGGATCTTCAGGACTGCATGGAGCCGGGGTAAGCAGGGAAACGGGTACCTGTCTGTTTAGCAGGGGGGCTTGGGGAGACCTGTCTCGGTTCCTGATGGCGTATGTGTCACAGGGACAGTGGTGATGATATTGAGCTGACCTCACACCCCCACGGCCAGCCGCTCAGGGACTCCCCACTGCCTGCCTCCTGCAGCTGTGAGCTTCTGTCAGAAGGTAAGATCACCCCCAACACGCACCATCGCAGGTGATCCTACAGGACACCTTCCTCGCCATCTGCTGGTGAAGACATTTAAGTGGTAGACTCGATAAGCCGGAGGCTAATTCCACTTACACATGGGTGTGTTCTGGATGCCAACGGGGATAGGGTGGGTGTGGAAGTGACGGAGCATGAGGTAGCCTGAGATGCTGGGGGGGGGGTCACAGAGACTGGGGTTATGGGTGGGAACCGCAGCACAGCTGCATTCAGCATCGCAGGGTTGTCTCATAAAGTGGGGCTGGGATGTTCATACCTACGCAGATCAGTTTCGAGTTTTATTTGTCACATACACAACCATACACTCCACGTCTGTGTAGTGAACCGCTGTAAACGCAACTTTGTTTCCACTGGCTTTCAAGTCAAGGACTTCTCAATGTGATAACCACGAGGCTACGGAAATCGCAGATTAAGATCACCATTTCTCAAGGGTTTTTCTATGCAGTGTATCAGGCTGTAGATCCGGTTTTGATTGTTTTGATGGTTCTTCCTGTGTTCAGAGGTACACCGAGCCCCCGAGGGTCCTTGCTCCACGGCAGCTGACCTCTACAGCGCCCCCCGTATCCGCTTCACACAGTATCACCCCCATGTACCCCTGGAGTGCTTTCTGGAGTCACTGGAGTGTCAAACGCCCACCCCCCCTGCAGGTAGAATCTGGAGCTGCAGGCAACAGGTCCAAAAAGGGAAAAAAGGCATTTTTTGATGCTTTAACTTTTGATCCCATCCTAGGGGGACACAGCGAGGGGGCAGTGAAGGCAGACACCAGCCTGGCCGGCTATCCATGGTTCCATGGCACTCTGACGCGGATGCGAGCAGCTCAGCTCATCCTGGTGGGCGGGGCTCGAAGCCACGGGCTGTTCGTGATCCGCCAGAGCGAGACCCGCCCAGGGGAATACGTCCTGACCTTCAACTTCCAGGGCAAGGCCAAGGTGGGTGGAGTGAGGGATTCTATCAGGGAATTCAAGACTGTTATCCAGAAAATCCACAGAAATAGCCCTCTAATTGTTCCCACAACACACCCTCATTAAGGGTATACATCAAAGAGACTACACAAGACTACTCATAATGTTGGTGAAAAGTTAGCTGTGTCCACACAGTGAGATCTAACACACTGTATCCACATGCCGGAATCCGACACACCGTGTCCACAATCTGGGATCTGACACTATCTGTCTGATCCTGGATCATTAGATAATTGACGGGATCCTGCGTAATTTGCATTTTGTTTTCACCATGTCATACCATCTTGGTTGTTGTGGAACGCTACAATGCTGAATGCAGCTGTGCTGCGGTTCCCACCCATAATCCCGGTCTCTTTGGCCCCCCCCCCCCCCAGCATCTCCGGCTCTCGGTGAATGACAGTGGCCAGTGCCACGTGCACCACCTCTGGTTCCAGACAGTGTGTGACATGCTCCGTCACTTCCACACCCACCCCATCCCCTTGGAGTCGGGGGGAACGGCCGACATCACGCTGCGCTGCTACGTCCAAGTCCCACGCCACCCCCCGGGCAAGTGCGGCCGCCGCTCACACACTTTGAGGGGAAAGCAAATGTCATGTGATGCAGCACATGAAAAGTCACGTGACGTACAGCGTTACACACCAGGATATCACCACACTGATGAATTCTGTGACGGGGAGGGATAGACACAGAAAGACACACACACACACACACACACACACATACACACACACACACACCACAGTCCCACATGTCCACTGGATGAATTATCTCCATTGCTGGCAAAGCTGCTGGCTCACATTGGCACACCGTGTTTTGCATACTGACCAACTCAGACCTTCAGCTCTGGTGCTCTAGCACACAGTGAGCCCTCTGTGCCCCCCCCCCCCCCCCCCCCACCAGCATTCACAGAGGGGGCGTTCACTCTCGCTAGTATAAACATAAAAACACACGCACCTTATATATGGTATGTAAGGTTATGTTTATGTAGTCATGCTCTGCTCTGCCTTGTGAGTCTGTGTCTGTGTGTGTTTATGTGTGTGTCTGTGTGTCTCTGAGTTCACACAGACATTCCCCAGCATGCAAATCCTGTCACCCCTGACTGCCACTGAGTGTGTGTACATGGGGGGATTGGTTAGCAGGACAAGGGCTCTGTGTTTGCATTCGTGTGAAAAAGGCCTCTCTTGTCTTCTAGAAGGAGCCCCGCCCACAAAACATACTTCCCTCTCTGCTGCATCCTTTCCCTCATGCAGTCTCTGGGTCACTGATCCCCGGGGTCCCGTTCACATCCTCATTCTACACTGTAAAGTGACACTGACTAGTTATTTATCAGGCTCCCCGCTTTGGCTCTCACACCATTGCATTCCCTGTCGCTGGGACAGTGATGCATTAAATGCACTTCATGGCTAGTTATGTACATATCAGTCGCATACAGTACTGTGCAAAAATGGCTAGTAGTCAAAGAAAATCATGTTTAAATGATCTTGTGAAATTATGATTTTGTGTCTGTAAAATATGCTAGCTTAGCCATTTCCTCCTCTCCTAAAGCCACCCAGTATTCGTAGCAACCATCCCGTATACCAGTGTATTCGGTGACTTGACTACAAGCATACTGTGTTTGGCTAATCAATACGGCATTTGGTTAACTGATCAAGCGAATTAATTAAATGAGCTGCCAGTGAAATTTGACAAAAACATGGAAAGGCTGGGGTGCCCCCGAGGAGAGGTGTTCATCTAGCTGTCCAGCAAGATATCGGTAACTTTTTATAGAAATTCTTTTATCGTGTTACTGTTAATTTGCATATATTCTAATGTTAAAGTGTGTTTTTTTTCCTGAGCAAATATACACTTACTATCCAGATAAATAGCTTGTCTCACAGGCAGAAATACGAGCTTATTTTACACACAGACACTCTAAGCGTATTGTTACTTGTTACATGTCATATGGTCAAAGTAGTGAGTTTGCACCCGGTCCCATTGGCTGCCTTCCCTAACAGTCCAGCTATAGACAGAAGAGTGTAAATTAGTCTGCAGTGCTGAATCCTGCCAGCAGAGGGGCTGCACATTCCCCACCCCCTCCCCTTCACATCCACTAATTCAGACTGTCTGTCTGCAGACATGGGTGTGGCCCAGCACCCTGCTCTGCCCAGGGATTTTGGCTGCCAGAGTGAGTCTCAGCAGCCCACCCATCAATCCCCTGGGTACCCGCCTGCCAACAGGCCCGCCTCCCCTGGAGCCCCGCCCACCTACACCAGGCATGAGTTGGGCAGAATGTCAGGGCTGCGCAGCCGGAGCAGCAGCTCAGAGAGGCTTCTGGAGCCCTATGGCGCCGCCCCAGAGGAGTACCATGAGAATGACGGCGGGCAGAGGACCAGAGCCGTGGAAAACCAGTATTCCTTCTATTAAGCCCCAGGGAATGACATATTCAGCTCATACTGACTGATCCACCAGGAAGTACAAAGAGAAAATCCCGTCTTTAGGCAGCAAAAGCTGACGGACCATTTGACGCTGCCCCAGTCTGGTTTATCTGAGGGTCAGCTGCAGGCTGGGGAGTCTCATAAACAGCAGGGACCCTGAAGCCATTACATCCATTTCCTGTGTGCCGGGGCAGATGTGACGCGATTGCAGATCCTTCGGGGCCAGAAAAAGCGGATGCAGTCTGGAAAATCATATGGAAATAATTCCAATTGCTTCACATTCAGCCTATGCTGGTTAAATTTGCCTAATTACTGATTTATTAATTACAATGCATTCTCGTAGCAGTGAAACCTGTTTATACTCAGAGGAAGAATCTACTGAATCTGTCAAAGTAGCTTAAAACAGGAAAATGTTAGTAAATGTTATGCTTTAAAAAAGTAAAACAAATTATTACTAACATTTATTACTGTTGTTTACTATTCACACCTAAGAGGACTTTCAGCACAGGCTATGGAGATCATGTGACCTGATGACATCACATCTCATGGCCACTCATGTAGCACATGTTAGATGGCCAGGCTGATATCGATCCCTATCTTCCTGTCCAAATCAAACTGTGGGTGAACTTGAATGGAAACCAGATGGCAGCATAAATGTCAGAATCAACTACACTGTTTTAATATCGGGTTATGTGAGCAATTCAGGAATGCAGGATGTAAATGCTACCATTATCTCAGTCCCCCGTTAGATTGAGAGAATGTGCCAATCTGAAATATCTTTTTAATAATATTTATTTATCAGTTATGCCATGTTTTGCTTGCATCTGTTCAGTCCGTAAAACAAATGCCGTAATGTGGCTCACATGACGACAGCCACGTTCTGTGGAAGAACGTCTTTTCTTTAGCACTGTTGTCAGCATATTTTTAAAAAGAATGTTTTTCATACTGAAATGTACCTTTCACAGAGGCTGCACACTTTTCTACAAAGTATCTTATGTACGGCTTTATAATACTGTGAATAAAACCTTATTACTTTTTAAAACCAATTTAATGAAATAATCAATACCTTTGTGTGTCTTTTCCGTCGGCTGAAGAGGGGCCGTCTTTAGGGCTAGAGTCACGGGTAGGGTCGTTTTGTTATATAGGGTTGTTTCGGCTGAAACTCGTTTCAGCGGCACGTTTCAGACTGGCGATCATTTCAGCGTTTGAGTACAGCGGCATCTAGAGGCGTCTACGTGAACTTCTGGAGAATTGCACAATTGATGCGTTCAGTTTTATAATCCTAAATAAACTATATTGCCAAAAGTATTGGGACACCTGCCTTTACACACACATGAACTTTAATGACCTCCCATTCTTATACATACGTAGGCTTTAATATGGAGTTGGCCCACCCTTTGCAGCTACAGTATAACAACTTCAACTCTTCTGGGAAGGCTGTCCACAAAGTTTAGGAGTGTATTTATGTCCATTTTCCCAGGAGAGCATTTGTGAGGTCAGGCACTGATGTTGGACGAGAAGGCCTGGCTCACAGTCTCTGCTCTAATTCATCCCAAAGGTGTTTCTATCGGGTTGAGGTCAGGGCTCTGCGCATGGCTAGTCAAGTTCCTCCACAGCAGACTTGCTCATTCATCTCCTTATGGACTTTGCTTTGTGTGGGACCTTGCAGTCATTTTGGAACAGGAAGGAACCATCCCCAAACTGTTCCCACAAAGTTGGGAGCATGAAACCGTCCAAAATGTCTTTGAATGTTGCGGCATTAAGAGTTCTTTTCACTGGAACTAAGACGCCAAGCTCAAGCCCTGAAAAACAACCCCGCACCATAATTCCCCCTCCACCAAACTTTACACTTGGCAAAATGTAATCAGGAAGTACTGTTCTCCTGGCAACCGCCAGCCCAGACTCGTCCACCTGATTGCCAGACAGAGAAGCATAATTCGTCCCTCCAGAGAACACATCTCCACTTTACATTGTACTTGGGATGCGGCTGCTTGGCCATGGAAACCCATTCCATGAAGTTCTCTATGTACTGTTCATGAGGTAATCTGAAGGCCACATGAAGTTTGGAGGTCTGTAGTTATTGACTTTGCAGACAGTTGGTGACTTCTGCACACTACGCCTCAACAGTTGTTATTGGCTGAGTTGCTGTACCCAATTGCTTCCACTTTGTTATAATACCACTAACACTTTACTGTTGAATATTTAGTAGCAAGGAAATTTAAAGAATGGACTTATTGCATTGCCTAACATGGTACCACACTTGGAATTCACTGAGCTCCTGAGAGCAACCCATTCTTTTGCAATTGTTTATAGAAGCAGTCTGCATGCCTAGGTGCTTGATTCTATATACCTGTGGCTATGGAAGTGATTGGAATCCCTGAACTCAATGATTTGGAGGGGTGTCTTAATACTTTTGGCAATATAATGTACCACTCAACAACACTAGGCGTAAAAAACTCACTAGGGTGCAATGAATAATAACCAAACCAAACACAATGGTAATACTTTATTTCTTTGAAATATTAATCCATTTACAGCAGGGGCGTAGTTAGCGATGAGTCGATAGGGGGGTCTGAGTCTTTACTGGGAGGACTGATGGACTGTTCATGACTTAAGCCAATAAATACACATTTATTTGGGGGGACTACAGAACATTTCAGCCCCCCTAAAACAGGCCTAACTACCCCTGATTTACATTATTATACACTGTTACAAAGGCCATCTTCACAGGAGATAAATGCTTCCTTTCTCTGTAAAATGAAGGCATGTGATTCCTGGGCTTACAGGCTTCCTCCCAGTGCTGCAGTACCCTGACTTTACATGTCAGCTGCAATGGATCAACCAAAGCACTGTCAGTACAGTGAATGCCCTGTGAGGCTGGTAGGGGTGGCAGCCTACTGCTGTGTAGTTTGCATGTTCTTTACATATTTTATGTCTACCAGGTGACCTACGCTGTACCAACCAGAAACACAGAAATTAAATTGTGCAAAACACTGCATTGTGGATGTTGAGTGTTGTTAATAATTATCTGATTCAAAGACATACCTTTAGGCTAACAGGTGTCTCCAAATCACCAACCATGTATGACTGAGTCTGTGTGTCCTGCTGTAAAACAGCCCAGCAAAGATGTCCCACACCTTGTAACCCCGGTGCTGCTTGGGATAGGGAACCCTGTTCTGATTAAGAAATCTGAATATGAATGAATGATAATGAATGATATCTGGCACAATCAAGTAAACATAAGGATGTTACGGGAATTATTTTATCTTAAAATAGACTCTCTCTATACATGCCTGTTTACACCCAACCCATAAACTAAACCAAAAAAGAGATTTGTGAAATCTGACAGCTGAACCTGAAATTTACTGCCTGCATTCAGGGTCACTGGACAACGGGGAGAGGATTAGTGTCCAGTGTGTATGCTGATGATGATGCCCATCCCCAGGGCCAGCAGCACAGCTACAGAGAGTTCCGTCAGCTTGCCCAGCTTCCACTTTCTGAAGCCCTCACTCTGTCGCATTTGCATTTGCTCCCTCCTCCAGCGGATCTCCCTCTCTCTCCTGAGCTGGTCGCCGTAGTGAGCCTGGTAAAAGGCGTCGAAGTCGAAGACGGGCTTCCTGCTGGCACCCGTGACCGAAGAGCGCCGAGCCTTTTCGCGGGGCGTGGCCGTGGCGCCTGGAGCCCTTGCTTCCTCCGCAAAGGGCCTCCCTGAACCCTGCAAGTCGGCCCGAGTCAGAATACCGCGGTCGTATTTCCTCCGCAAAGTGATGCTCCCCAAGACGCTGTACGCCTCGCCGATTTCAGTGAAGCGCTCCGCAGCCGCCTCACTGCCGCCATTCCTGTCGGGGTGATAAATAAAAGACTGCTTATAGTAAGCTGTCTTTATCTGAGCCTGCGTGGCACTCGGGGACACCTGCAGGATGTCATAATAGGCCGTTTTACTTCTGTGGAGAGGATGAGCAGAGCTGCTGCTATCACGGGAAGCTGAACCCACCCTGACCCAAAGCCGCAGGGAAACATTCGTCTTCAGCCCCTTCGCACTCAGGTTCCGCAATGTCCATATGGATCTCGGCCGCTGCTGGCTTCTTCCAAGCAGGCTGGTCAGACAGTCTCTCCTTTTCCAAACAAGATCCCAAGTCTGATTCAGTGACCAAATTTTATTCAGCAGGTACGGGCAACCCGAATAATAGGTGTGTACGCCTGGGTCTACTTCTGCAGCAGGCGGCGTGTTTCTTCCCAATCCATGACTTTTGCATATTTCAAATGGTGGTATTCTTTGATCGAACCGCATTGTTTTCCCTTCCAGTCCACCCTGAATCCCTTCTGTCAAAGTGCAGAGCTGGTCCACCGGACCGTCGAATGAAAGTACCACACCAATGCCACTCAACAACGAGGTTGAAAACCTTGCTATATTAGCAAATGGACCCCTCCCAATCGAAAATAAACAGCCAGCTCTTGCGGTGTATAACTGTAAACAGTCTTGCGGTGTATAAATGCTGGATTGCGCCGCACTTCCCTGAGTGGCCCCGGCAGTCCGGACAGCTTGACATTTACGACCTCCATACGCCAGCGCGTATTTGTGCGATCCGAATGTTCGAGTCGTGCGACAGGATGCCGCAATAACCGCCCTACTTCCCCGATTTCCTCCAACTCTCGGGAACTGGCATGATCGACCAGGCGCATATTTAATAGTCCCAGCGCTTTTCCCCAGCTTGTAAACAAACTCCGCCATTTTCGGCGGAGGAGGAAGAACTAAAAACAAAAACACAAGAACTTCCGGTGTTCACGAAGAGACCAATCAGAGAAGAGATCTGGTATAGGGCGGGATTTAGCCGGAACGTGCTACACTGTGGACAAATGGTGAGCAAATAGACGGTTTATCCGGACCACAGCAATGAGGAAATATGAGGATCGTTTTATTTAATCGTATGAATAAGTGAGTAGTATTAAACTATCCATCGTCTTCTTTCTCCTTCCCGTCCATATGTATCCTCGTTGTATCCATTTACTTATTTAAATTGCTCCATGGGGTGCAAATAAGCGTGGACACGACGTGGGTACAGTAGCCTATTTGCAGGTAAAAAAACGCGACTCTGCGGGAGGATGAACCCAGGTCTAGTTCGACGGCCTGAGCAGGGATACTTTTGCTTGCTCTGACCAGACAGAAAGACCAAGATTGACAAAGAGGGCCGTCGTACCGCCTGGCTGGAAGTACCACCGGGTGCCTTTTCCTCCCTCTGACAAAAAGACGGTGATGGTTAGAAATGGCTTTGAGCGTTCTAACTAATAGTAACAATTTTTTCCTGTTTTTCAGGTGTCTCTCTCTTCTTAAAGATAATTATTTGAAGAAAAGTAAGTGCCGAGATCTGGAAGTATCTGCAGTTCGAGTTTTGTTATTTGTCCCACGATGCATTACATTGTGATTTAACTTTATTTGGGGGGCACTCTCTTTGCTGGGGGATATCTATCTTTAAGCCTTACGAAAAGCTTTCTGACAGTTATCGGTTTTCACACAAGCTAGGCATTTTTTATACAACTAATTCTTATTATTGAGTCTCGTTTTGTTAAGGTTGTCCTTGAACTTTATCTTCTGGTGTCATATCTGTTTGAATTAAAATATTTATGCTACGGTAAAACTTTGAACGTGTTATTTTTACAGATTAGTGTCTTTTTTGGTCAGTTTTACTGCGGTGACATGTCTGGAAAGAATTTAAGAACAGCTACAATTAATGTTCTTTTAATAAGCATTTGTGACTGTTTAGACAAATAAATAAAATAAAGTGATACATTAAAACATACATTAACATCAACTGAAGTGCAGTCAATATGTTTACATGAAAAATTAAATTAGTGTTATTCCGACTCCAACCGGTCTTTTAAAACGCATGTAACATGTTAGTCCAACTGAAATCACACTAAATCGCTCAATCGGTCTACCCAGATAATGTGGTTTGGAATGGATTTAGCTCTGCATTTGATTGAACCCAAACTGAACTATACTGGACGTGCCACATTTTTTACCCGGAAGTGACAAACAATACACAGAAGAAGAAAATGTAATTGATAACACACATTAATTCATAAATAAGTTGTAAAGTGTGATTTAGGCAGTGCACCGTGGGACAAAGCAAATGTACCGCAGCTGAACTGCTTGATTACGTGTTTGGTCACATTTATTACATTAGCATTAGGCTTTAATGTGTTGACCCAATGGCATGTAATATGCATACAACGTATTAATTAATAACTGTTAAAGAGTCGCCATGAGCCCAAAATGCTAAACCACCATATGTCATTACAGCTGAGAGGACCTATTATATTAGCTATTAACACGATTTTGCACAAACCACGATATGGTTTGAAGCGCAAAAATAATCGTGTGCATCGTTGTCTGTGTACTGGACATCACAATTCTGTCATTAAAAACGCCCCACCTTACTTCCGTTAAATGGTATTAAAGCCAGAAAACTGAATAACGAATATGAAGCTAACTTAACCGCGGTGCCCCAGGTAAACTTGACTTAGCCCCTAATCTTTTCAATAGCTAGAAACTTCTCTGGTCAGCGCGTTGGTGGAATAACGAAAGTTACTGGACTGGATGTTTGGTGACATTTTATGAACGTGAAATATGTGTTGCATACACCGATTCCTAATAAAAGTACACTATTATAGAACTGCAAAGATGCAATTCCATGCTGTA
>JAODJW010000036.1:4369185-4386005 GCA_026777045.1 Hyperopisus bebe | reverse complement strand
CGTCTCTTTCTCAACGCCCCCCGATGGCTTTCAAACGCCCCCAGGGGGGCGGTACCGCCCCCGTTGAGAAACGCTGCTCTAAAATGTCTTGCCTTCTTCCTTTTTAAAATGTTTGGCTTTGCAGGCAGGTGCCTTGGTGTGATTAGTTAGCCCTGTTAAAAGTCCCATCCCAGGGTCACAGTGGGCTTTTCCCCTCTTCTGATTCAGCTGTGACGCAGCGTGTTTAATGACTCGAATTATTGAGATTCCTACTTAGTGCTGTACTCTGAATCCACACTGACATTTAACACCTGTCTCTTTAACTCCGAATATGTCTTCCTCTACGTCTTTGTTAACCAGCTAACACATTTGAAGCAGTTGTGCTTTGAGTCAGGAGGTGCCTTGTGAGGTTGGTGTTATCAGCTGGTACAGCTTCCCGAATCACAGGTAATGTAGAAATAATCTCAAGGTCGTCCCAAGGTCATCTCCCTGACGAGACTCTTTGCTGTTTGCCTGTGCTGTCAGGGAGCCCAGAGGCCAGGACCTCGAGTCCCTCTCTTACCCGCAAGGTCAGCATCGACACAGACCGTGTGTCAACGGAGTTTGTGGACTTCCTGAAGAAGCTCCCGAGACTCGGCCCGGAAATCTACAATAAGAGCAAGACGTTCACTGACAGCATGGCCAGTAAAGAGGTCAGTGAGGCACCAGAGGGGGGCGCTGTCTCTGTGAAGTTCTCAAGACGCAGCTTCCAAGCTCAGGAAATAAGTAGCTGGAATTAATTGAGCTGTTGATTTTAATTGCTTCAGCAGGAAGAGTAAGATAAGTATCTCAGAATCTTGTTCACAAATGAAGGAAGAAGGGAGCAGGAGATCGACAGACGGATCGGTGCCGCGTCGGCAGTAATGCGGTGCTTGTACTGCTCTGTCGTGCTAAAGAAGGAGCTGAGCCAGAAGGCAAAGCTATCAACTTACCGGTCGATCTATATTTCTATCCTCACCTATGGTCATGAACTTTGGGTGGTGACTGAAAGAATGAGATGGCGGATACAAGCGGCCGAAATGAGATCATGTCTCTCGGTTGGCCTGGGAACGCCTTAGTGTTCCCCTGGTGGAGCTGGAGGAGGTGGCTGGCGAGAGGGAGGTCTGGGCATTCCCGTGGCCTGACCCTGGATAAGCGACAGAGGATGGATGGATTTTTAAAAAACTGCTTTTACTAAAATCACATTAAACCAAAAGCATTAGCTAAAATAAATTTTTCATATTGTCTTAAATCAAATCATCGTAATGGTGAAAAAGTGATTCTGAACATGTGTTTTTTTTCTACCTTTAAATACATGTCTGTTACTGTTTTGTTTTCGAGGACCTGGGTGCAGATGAGTCCTCTGAGTGCGTCCAGGACTTCTACCAGAGCCTCTCAGATCGCCTGCTTACTCACTTAAAAGGTAGGGCATGAAATTTGGGTCTGCTTTAGTGGGCATATGGTTGGCCTGGGCTGCCCTCTCTGAACACACGGTCCCACCTCTGTCTCTCAGGGCCCGCCGAGCGTGTGGAGCTGGTCATGGACCGTGTGGAGAGGTACATAATGACTCGTCTCTATAAGAACGTCTTCTGCCCTGAAACCTCAGATGATGAGAAGAGAGACTTGGCCATACAGACGAGGATCAGGTGAGCCGCTTGTGGTGTTGTGTGTTCTTTAGGGCTCATATATGGAATTTTGTTGTCCTGCTCTTTCTGCCTGCTGGCATGTGTGGATACACCTTCCTTCCCTTTGCTGCAGGGCCCTTCACTGGGTTACCGTACACATGCTCGGCGTACCTATGGACGAGGAGATCCCCAGGGTCTCGGAAGACGTGCTTCAGGCCATCACAGGTGGGTATGCGGTGGCCCTCTGGTCCGCTCTCTCGAGGAGGCCCTTGCGTTGACCGTGTCTGGCCCCTTCCCAGAAATCATCCAGATGGATTCCATGCGAGTGCCCCGTGACAAGCTGGGATGCATCACCCGCTGCAGCACCCACATCTTCAGAGCCATCAAGATCAGCAAGCAGGAACCTGCATCAGCCGACGACTTCCTGACCGCCCTCATCTACGTGGTGCTGAAGGCCAACCCACCTCGCCTGCAGTCTAACACCCAGTATATCACCCGCTTCTGCAACCCCAGCCGGCTCATGAGTGGAGAAGACGGTTACTACTTTACCAACCTGGTAAGGGGCATGCCACACACACACACACACACACACACACACGCACATACATACACACACATACAGATACACACGCAGACATTGACACACACACACACAAATAGACACTCACGTAGACACGGACACATACGCAGACACACACACACGTAGACACGGCCGGTGATGTGTACATAATCACGCACAGGTGGATATGATAATGCAGACCTTTGCTGTTTGTTCCCGGTCCCACAGTGCTGTGCGCTGGCCTTCATCGAGAAACTGGATGCCCAGTCTCTGAACCTGAGCCCAGCCGAGTTTGAGCGCTACATGTCCGGCCAGGCATGCCAGCCGGTGCCAGTCTCCGACAGCCTGGAGCTGCTGCTGGGGCTTGGGGTGCGTCAGGAGCGTGTGCTGGAGGGCGCCCAGCAGCTGGAGAGAGACCTCATCGACTGGCAGCGAGACGTGGAGCGTGAGGTCAGACAGGCTCTGGAGAAGCACCCTCCTCAGGGCCGACAGTGCCCCTCCGCCATTGACTCGGAAAACGTGGGCCAAGATTGCCTGCCGCCTCCGCTGCAGCCTCAGGTCCTCACTGGCTGACACCCCCCCCCCTGCACCCCACCACCCAGCTGATCCTACCGTCCCCTTCTGAACATACCAGCTGACTGAGTATCACTCTTTACTTTCAGGAAAAGGCATGTAAATATGTTCACATTTAGAGAACTACTTAGTTGATTGATTGCAAGGAAATGAGATATTTTGCAAATCTTCTTCATCATATTTGTAATACCCGTACACATATTTACACAGATGTGGTGCCTTCTCATTTGAGACCAACCATTTTGAATTTCTTTCATACTCAATGCAAATTGTTTCTTTTTCTACATTTGGCAAACTGACTTATGCTGGCAACCTGACTTGGGGCATGAATTAATTGTATCTTGACTGCGAGGTAGTGAAAGTATCGTCATTGGTTCAGTTTGTATTTTAATGTAAATGATCACCGTATTGGTTCGGTACGTAAAAATGCTGTTTGCAGTCAGTAAACGTTTACTGATGCTTCACTGTGCCTGTTTGAGTGTAATTCACTCTTTGGGTTCATACGGGCTCTGCTGGTATCTCAGACATTGTACCGTACCTCATTGCCACAGTGTGTTACAATGTCCTTTATGAACCTGTGTATTTTGCAACTGCTTGAAAACAAAAAAACACGTATTCCTCTGTTATTACCCATCCAGCCTGTAGGGGGCACATGTCTCCTAGGAGTTTATGTAGTTATAGTATTTAGTTATGTTTTATTTCCTTATTAATGTCTTAGTACTTTAATTTCTGTTTAATGTTTCGAATGGCTGCATGTCACTTTAAGAACATAGTATAGTAACGCAGTTATTCTACGTAAGGTGGGGGAGTTTTGGGACGTTGGTTTGGAATGAACTGTTTTTCTAACCGTACTTGGGCAGTGGAAATTTAGTAAAATAGTGAATCTTTGGACTTTATTTAGGATATGTTTATAGTTTAATAAACGTTTAAATGCATAAAAATGTATTCATTTTATTTCTGCGTGGAACATAAGCCGAATACGGTGTCTGGAATGTGCTTTTTAATGCTGATTTAAGAAATGCACTCAGAATTTTGCTCTCACCCACAGTTTTTCAGAGTTTCATTTTTCGGCTATATATCGATAGCTTTCATCTGTTTTCCGAAACCGCTGGTCATGTTCAGGTACGCGGGGCGGGGTCCGGAGTCTATCCCAGAAGCTACGGGCACAAGGCAGTGAACAGCCCAGGATGGGGCGCCTACCCGTCGCAGGGCACACACACACCATCCACTTATACCTACGGGCAATTTGGTAACTCCGATAAACCTCAGCATGTTTTTGGTCTGTGGTGGGAAACCGGAGAACCCAGAGGAAACCCTCGTGATGACATGGGGAGAACATGTAAACACCACACGTGGAGTCATGGGGAGACTCAAGAGGAATGTTCCTGAGCCGAAGCATGTGTGTGTGGATCGATCGTGCACGTCGGTCCGGAAATGCCAGATGTGTATAAATGTTTGCTCATAAGACTCGTTATCGGGTTTTTTTAACCTGTTACGTTTCCACCCCTTTCCCTGTACTGAATATAAGGAGTGTCATTCCCCGTTAACACTGATCCCAGCAAGATGTTCCCAGTTTAGCCGCTTATGCTCTTTATAGGTATATCAAGGAGTTAATCGTTCGTATATGTGTGCGTCACTACCTTTTTGCTTTATACATTTTTCTAATCACCTGTTTTTCTGTTATTTGTGTGCAGTTATTTCAACTTTGATCGGTCGGTCGTCATCTCAAGGTAAGCAATGTCAGCACGGTACTTCATTTATTACTTAGATGGTGTGTTACCGAGCTCTGATGTTCTGCTGTGATCTGGCGTCACTTAACGTTACATTCACCCTGTAGCCACACAGATGAGCCACTTAGACTTAGAACAACTTTTTACATATGAGCCCAAGAACTAACCTGGTCTGTTCTCTGTCCAGAAACATAAACAATGTGCAACTATGTGACTCCAAACCCTCTTATGGCTCATTTTGGGACGTTAAAGGCTAAACGTCATTCCAAAATATGAAGCTGATCCTACTGGCAAGCTCATTCAGCCTAGACTGTGACCGATGTGCATTGACAAGTATCTTTGTATCCATCTTACATAGACCTGTGTTTCTCCCTCTGTAGCTGGATGGGTGGTATTACACGTCCCACTCAAACCCTTGTGGATTGGAGATGACATCACTCTGACCTGCGAGGCTAGGGGCAGGAAGCTATAGTGAGCAAAGTGGTTTTCCATAAAGATGACATGGAGTTGCAGAGGCAGGCCAAGCCAAACTTGCGCTTGTCCCGCCTCACCAAGAATGACCGGGGAGTCTACTGGTGCAGCGCCACCTGGCGGGGTGACATTATGTGGTCTACAACCTACTCGTCGCGTGTTAGAGTGATGTCAATGGTATGCCTTCTCTGATTTTACCATATGAGAAACGTGTAGGTCAGCTTTGTTTTTTGTTGGTTGGTGACTTATGTGCTTGCAACCCATGTTTTGCTGTGGATTGTGTGAAAACCAGACAGTCCGCTTCTCTTCTGTCATGGTCATAGTCACCTTTCACTTTTAGATCCATCGGAGATGAACCCCGAGCCCTGAACCCTTTATGATGGTCAGACATGTTTGCCATATTTTCAGCTGTGCAGGGTTACGTCTCATTCTGGTTATATCAGTCAAGTATACTTTGGGCTGATTTTTATTATTATTTTTTTTTATTTAAATTTTTATTGATTTTAATAGGAAGACAGAGATTAAAGGAAAAGTATCCAGCAATTAAAATAATAAAATAAAATAAATAAAAATAACATATGCAATAAATTGGCATGTGTGATATAACAGTGGCTGACTAGTAACAAACAATAAATGTTAGAACATGGCATCTAATACACTTGTGTCCCATTTTCAGTCTTTTAGTATATTTGAGTTATTCTTCCCTGACATATATCTACTAAAGCTGCCCCATTGTGCCTTAATAACATCATTATGCAGATTTAATCTTCCCAGCATCTTTTCACATGCCACAGTTTCCATCATTAAGGCTTTGGGCTGAATTTTGTACATTATGGTTATATGTATTTGCTGGAAGAACTGTAAAAATAGCAGAGAGATTAAGAGTCTTCGATCATTACACCGGTTTACAAAGCTTTTGTTTCCTTTATCGTTTTAATTGGTGTGCCAGGTAGATTTTGTGATGCTGACCACAGAAATATGTCAAGAATTTTCACATCACATAAGGTTGTTGAGGAACGGCCATTTTTGTTATAATTATTGTAAAATGTTTAAAACATAGATATTTCACATAACATTGGTCCGGATTAAATTGCGCTTCGGACCGGAAACGCCAGATATGTATAAATGTTTGCTCTTCGGTTGCGTTTCTTTTCTCTAGAATGGAACAAATTATAGTTGTTGCACAATCAGTCACAGGACTCGTTACCGGGAAAAAAATGCTTTTTGGGAAAGTGAAACTGCCGGGAACGTCTTCACGCCGCTCCCTGTCCTGAATATAAGCAGGATCTTTCCCCGTCGACATTGATCCCAGCAAGATGATCCCAGTTCGGCCGCTTATCCTCTTTATAGGTACGTAAAGGAACTAATCTTGCACTAACTAATATGGTGATGTACACTGTTTTTCTTTTGTTGCTATACCGCGGTTTAATATACATATGTTAGTTCCACTTATACTCATATATATATATATATATATATATATATATATATATATATATATATGTTACACACTTTGCCAGGCCGATGGTGAGCAAAAAAATGCAACGGAATTTCGTTCTGTTATGCACTAACCCGTGTATTTAAAAGTGGCTATTCTATTCTATTCTAATCGTGCATATATGTGTGTACGTGTTACTATCGTTTGCTTTATACATTTTTCTAATAACCTGTTTTTCTGTCATTTGTGTGCAGTTATTTCAAGTGGTCGGTCGTCATCTCAAGGTAAGTAATGTCAACGCGATACTTCATTCATTACCTAGGTGGTGTATTATCGCGTTCTGTTGTTTTGCGGTGATCTGGCGTCACTTTGACGTTACATTCGCCCTGTCCACGCACAGATGAACCACTCAGACCTACCTTGACGTTGGTCTGGGGCAACCAGCAGCTGCTGGTCGGAGAGACCGCATCCATGCTCTGCACAATACCTGGAAACAAACAGAGTGACTGGAAATACTGGTGGTTCAAAGACGGCCAGCCAGTACGACAGTTCGGCTTGTACGATGACATTTACACGCTGACAGCCAAACTTCCTCTGGACGGTGGTCTTTACACGTGCCAAGGCAGGACTAACGCGATGGAGACCGAACTGGAGGACACACTGCAGAGCCATCCGCTGAAGATAGACGTGGCTGGTAAGCTTGTTTACTGTTGTAACCTACTAGGCTGCTTGTGTATTGCGGGTAATAACTTACAGATATGAACTGGATGCATTCATAATCTCTTCGAACTCCCAAGATAAAGTACTTTATATATGCTACAGTTATTAGGTCGTATGTGCACTGTCAGAAAAAAAGAGTCCCGGTTTGTACCTTTGTTTGTCATTGGGGCTGTACCTTCAAGGGTCTGCCATTTGTACCATACAGTTGTAGGTAAATGTATCTTTTAATGTGCAGAAATGGACTCTGGCGAACTTTTTTGTATCATTTTGGGTACAATTTGGGGTTTGTACATTGCGGATGTTCCATTTCTTTACCTGAAATTAGACTAAAAGGTACATTTACCAGCAGTTAGGGTACAGCTGGCAAACCCTACCCTGGAGTACAGCCCCAGTGACAAGCAAAGGTACAAACTGGCGCCCTTCTTTTTGACAGAGTGACATTTGACTCCAAACCTTCTTATTGCTCATTTTGGGACCTTAAAGGCTGAACATCATTCCAAAATATGAAGCTGACCCCACTGGAAAGCTTAGCAGGGATGGTGACCATTGTGTGTTGAGGAGCATCTTGGTATCTGTCTCACACAGACTTCTTTGTCCCCCTGTAGGTGGGTGGGTGGTATTGCAGGTCCCACCAGCACCCTTGCTAATTGGAGATGACATCACTCTGACCTGCCGTGTCAGGGGCAAGAAGAGAGTGACAGAGGCAGTTTTCTTCAAAGATGGCTTGGAGTTACAGAGGCAGCCAAAGCCAAACCTGCATTTGTCCCGCCTCACTAAGGAAGACCAGGGTGTCTATTGGTGCAGAGCCACCTGGTGGCAGGGCTTTCTGTGGCACACATCACAGTCATTGCCCATTGAGGTGCCAGTCAATGGTATGCCTTCTCTAATGTTAGCATATGAGAAAGGTGTTGGATTGTGGGAAAATGCTGTGTCTGTGTACTTTCTCCCTAACCCTGGATGTACTGTTCTACAGAGGTATTGACTATGCCCCACCTGGTAGAGCTCCCTGCCACCTCCGACTGGATAGCTGTTACCCCTGTGGTGCCAGGTCCAGCTCAACAGCAGGGATTCAAACTTTCAGCCACACTACCACCTCTACAGAAACTACCAGAAGCTGTGCATGGCCACCGCAGAGGAGCTCCACATCATCACCAAGGCTGGGGTACGGCATTCCGGGCTGTACCATTGCAGAGTGATTCTAAACAGGCTGGGCTTGACCAAGCTGAGCAGGGACGTGATGGTGGAAGTATTGAAGGTGAGAATGCCTCTGTCGGCCCCTTCTCCACCATGGTACATGCCACATGTTGTCCTCTTAACCTGCCACTTTTCTTCTGTCACTTTAATGGCCACTTTTCATTTTCAGATCCATCTGAGAGGGACCCCCAGCCCTTGAGCACTGGGAACATCCTGACGGATCTAGCCGGTCTGTCCTCCTCAAAGGCTGGATCCTGAGCAGGTCATTGTGAGTCTTAGGCCCAGATGCATTTTTCCCCTTGAAGTTCTGAGTGTTACACTGCAGTTACAGTAATCAAGTTGTTTTTCGCTGGACTGCTCACCACAACCGAATTAAACTTTTTTTGGGCCCATGATCTCATGAGAATCAGCCAGTTTTTACTCGGAGATGATTCACTGGATCTTTCTTCTGGCTGGACCAGAGGTCAGAGGAAAACTTCCAGGAAAAGCACACTTACTACTTTGTGCCACGGGATCTGCAACAGCAGCAGTGAGTCAGGCTCCGGAGGAGTGCAGCCTCCATGGCAACGAGTTCCTTTCTGTACCCCATGTTCTTTTATTTTCAGAGAAGAGCTCCCCCTGCTGTCCCCTGCTAGTACAAACAGGGCTGCTTATCTTTAGGGTGTTACGCAAGCCAACCTGTCAGCGTCCCTCATAAGTGTGTGTGTGTGTGTGTGTGGGGGGGGGGGGGGGGGGTTTAAAACAGATTTACTCCCATTCTGCTTTGAATCTGACTTCGTATTTCATTTATCATCCTTAATGACGGGAAGTTCCATCATCTTGTAAAACTGAAAATTACTTACTTGTGTGTTTATGATGAGCTGTCAGACATAATATGTTTGCTATAATTCCAGCTGTACAGAGTTACATCTCATTCTGGTTATATCAGTCAAGTATGCATTGGGCTGAATTTTGTAAATTACAGTTGATTCTACTTGCTGGTAGAATGGTTAAAACAATAGAGAGACTAAGTCCATGTTGTTCAAGTTAATTTTATTTCATGTACAAATGATTAACAATATTTAGACAATTTGTAACAATTACACAAACACAATACTACAGACCATTTACAATTGTAAGCTTTTTGGATAGTTCCTCCACCTCGGTTTTGCACACTGCGTGATAAGACCCTTTACATGAGATCATCTTACCTTAAACATCTGGACAGAAAAGGCTGCCTGTTTTTCTGCAGTGTAATAAGGACCCTCATCTTTGGAATGATGCTGCTGTCTAAAGCTGTACAGTATAGAGCAGAGAGGTCAGACCTTGTTGGGGTAGAGCAGGAATCCCGTGAAGATGCTGTCGTCCTCACTGCTTGAGTAAACCCCATTCCAGTCCCTTAGTGTCTCCACCCAGACCTGGTCCCCGGCTGCCAGCTGGAGCAGCACCAGACTGGAGGCCTGGTCGATGTCTTGCCCGTACAGTGAGTCCCTCGTTCGCACCTTCTTGACGCCGTTGACCACCAGGGCTGCACGTAGGGGCCGGTTGCGTACAGTGATGTGGTAAGCGAAGACATAGACGCCCGGGTAGGTGCAGTTGAACTTGCTGCTGGTGACGTCGTAATGCTCCTCGCCGTTGTAGAAGACCTTGTCGAACTTGACCGGGAAACCGGCCGGAGGAAAGGACTTGCTAGGGTACAGGCCCACACTGAAGCCGGACCGCTTCAGAACCAGGTTTGCTCCCCGGGCCCCCTTAAAACCCCGCGGCCCCCGCTCCCCCCTCAGCCCTGGGGAGCCCCTGTCTCCTTTTGGACCGACAAACCCCCGAGTGCCGACAGGACCCGGAGGACCACGTGGACCCACTTCCCCTTTTTTTCCTGGTGCTCCTGCTTCCCCAGAAGGTCCTGGCTCACCAGGGGGGCCCTGCCCACCAGCCTTGCCCACATAGCCTCCAGCTGCATCCGGACCCTGTAGCCCATGGTCCCCCGGTTCCCCCTTCTGTCCCTTTTCCCCATAAGGCCCACACTGCCCTTTGTCCCCCGAGTCACCTTTCTCACCCTTGTCTCCAGCCAGGCCCTGAGGTCCAGTTGCACCATCTTTCCCAGAGTCTCCTTTTTCACCCTTAGTCCCGTTTTCACAGGGGTCTCCATTCTCGCCTCGGTCCCCTTTGAATCCCGGAAAGCCGGCATCTCCTTTCTCACCCTTGGAGCCGGTATCACCTGCAGCGGTAAAGGATAAATGTCCTGTCATGGCTGTTCAAGACCCCATCCGTGTGTGTACAGTTAGTTGGTGCAAAGCATTCAAGCTGGCTTTTATGGATCTTTCTCAGTCAATATTGAATGATTTAAAAAAAAAAAATCCAAGATTTTTAAATTCAGTTTATTCATTTTTACACACAGATGCACAACTGGGAACAGACAGACACAACCACTAATAATTAGTCACCCAGAACAATCACAACAAGGACAAACAAAGCCGAGCTGAAGCCCTTGGTGGCATACCTTTCTCTCCCGGCTTCCCCGAGATGCCGGGAATTCCAGCTAGGCCAGTGGTGCCTTGGTCCCCTCTGTCACCTGACAGGATCAGAGCGACACTCTCAGACACTTTGCTCCGTATCTCACATGCAGTTAGCGGGCAGTGACTTGGATTTGTTTGTGATTTAGGCTGCCTAACATGCTAATGGAGATTCCCCTCCCCCTCACCCTTGTCTCCTTTCGGTCCAGCCAATCCGGGCGGGCCCTGGGGTCCAGGCAGCCCCCTGGGTCCAGCGTCTCCCTTCCCTCCAGGTGGCCCTGTAGTCCAACATCAGCATCACACACCTCCCTCAGAAATTCACTTCCCACACAATGTTTCATTGCATCCAGATTTTGTAACATGCAAGATCACAAGAGAGGAGAAGCATGTTGTCTTGTATTTTTTACTGGATCCTAAGTGATCGGTAATTTAGAATTAACGTCTAGATTGTGACTCACAAACCTGATGTCTACACAACAGTCTATCTTTGTTTTTTCTTATAGAAACACATTCAGTCACATGACACAAAACACATCCAGCTCCCCTGGAAATACACTGACATCACAGCCTCCATTCATATCCTATTCCATACTTTTCATAAATTCTTCCTAAGTAAAATCATTCCAACAGCATTAAAATCCATCCAAATGCAGCCCACCACATAACTCCACTTATCCCAAAGTGTTTGTAGAGAGGATTGTCATCAAAGCTTTGTTAAATTGTTGTCAAAATATAATCAAAAGCGTAACAGGTGTATCTGAACTAAATATGGGCAGGAATGACTTCAAATGGACTTCAAATGCCTAGAGAAATGGACTAACATGCACAAAAGCCTGAAGGAACAGTTATTAGGAATGAACAGTACAACAGAGGTATTATAGATCTATTATCTCCAACTTGTCTGGAAAGGTTTACAGAAGCTTGTTGCAGCATGAGGATGTCAATAAAAATCTGATATGATCTGCAGCCAGAGCCAGAATGCACCATGAAATAACAGGCAATCAAACACAGGCTCCTCTGTAAATGGCACTCCCCAAGTCTTACTGGACAGTCATTACCACAATAGCCCAATACCAAGCATGACACGGCCCCTCCCTCTACCTGGTAAGCCTCTGTCCCCCTTCAGACCTTGGGGCCCTCTTTCTGGGGGACAGCATTCGCAGAAGTTGAAGTAGCATTCGTTGTAGTCCAGGGTGTAGTTCTCATTTCCAACATCGGGTGGTGCTGCAGTGTCGATGTGGAGCTCAGTGTAGAGAGGCGTCGTGCTGACTGTGGTTGTCAGAGCGGGTGTGGGATGGGGGGTCACCTTGGTCCACACCCCGCCGATTGCTGTGGTGGTGGTCCGTAGCGGCTCCGGGGCACTGGGAGGTTTCTTGGTGAACTGGTACTTGGGCCGCTGTGGGCCTTTGGCGATGGCACCGGGCAACATGAGAACCAGCAGGAATGCCACGGAGGCGAGGAAGACAAGCTGGCAAGCGAGCGTCCTCATTCTGAGATCCTGAAGCACGGCACCAGAAATCAATGCACTTTTACACAATATGCCGTTTACATAAATATAAGCGTATATACAGACATAATTCTTATATATTCATAATTAAGATCATTTTTCATTACATTGGTTCCTAACTTGAAAGCTCCCAAGTTTATCATCAGAAAACCTTCCACAGGTAACCTCACGGTTCAGCCCCTCACTCCTAACCATCAACCCAAGCGATGATTCACTTCAGCATCTCTCAAGTTTCCACTGCTTGCAATGTTCTGCCCCAAAAACCACAGGGTCACTCACCCTCAGTCTCTGCATGTGTATCACTTATCTTACGAAATGTACAAAACGAGATGTAACCCCTTATAACAAAGACAAAATTCCCTTGCAACACCTTGTGTTTTTTAAAAAAGTCAATTTACTTTGTAAATATACAAATATGTCAAAACCAGTTAAGAAATCCATAAACAGCGAAAAGCTTTCCATTAAAATCTCGGACCCTGGATCTCATTCCACATCGCACCAGCTGAGCTTTGGTGTTTGACGCCGTATCTGAGCGAACGCATTCCAGAATCCAACGCGCTTTAGTCACAGAAACGCAGCGAGATATTTACATACATCCCGACTTACCTCTGCGCTGAGCTATTTATCGCCTGTCCATCACATAACAGCACACTGAAGGGCAAAGATATCCCGAATCGACGCTTTTGATGTCATGGCGTTTCCGTAGCGTCGTGCCACCCGGCCAATCGGGGGGCTGGCGTTGGGGATTTGGGTGGCTTGAAATCTGAGGAGATGCTAATGTATGGGGTCCTGTTGGGCCCAGCCAAGGCAGCAGCCTTCTTCTGTGCCCCTCTTGTGCTCTGGGTCTTTGTGACATTGGATATGAGGCTCTCACGCACCGCGCCCCCCCTCCACCAGCACCGGCACCCTTAGGCTGCCCCCACTTCGCGCAACAAAACACCTGTGGGCAGCAGAGGCAGCAGAGGCGAGTCACCCAATACAGGAGAGATTCGTCCAGCAGGCACTCAGCCTTGTAGGGGGCTTAAAAGTGGACCAGGGAGCTCCTCTGTTATGGGAGGGGGGCAGTGCTACACAAGGTCGAGCTAATCTGTGTTGGGGAGGAGGGAGGTGCCGCCGCACGCCTTAGTTGCTCTGTGCCAGTCACAGGTGAATAAGTCGCCTGACTAGAGCTAATGCTGGGACAGAACTATGTACTTACTCTTAAAAGGATGCCACCAACCCGAAGTAGGAGGTACTTTAAGATATACTACATTAGTGTCAAGAACAAGAACACTCTCATTTTCTTATATTTCAAAAGGTTTAGTCTTTCATCTGAACTGCGGATTATTATTATTTTTTTTTTTAGTGGAGTTGAAAATGTATCCCCCCCCATCCCGGCCCACACCTGCACAGTCCAGGCCCTGCAAAGCACCACCCTCCTTCATGCCTCAGAAGTTCAAGAGGGAACGGGGTGTCTTCAGGTAGGGCGAGCTGGGGTTAAGGGTCACAGGAGGTAGAACGTTCCATCGCGGTGTGCATGGAAAAACTTGATACTTCGTAGCCTGCATGCAGAGGATGTGCCGATGTTTAATCGATGAGTGCAGTGAGGCTCTGCCTTGTATGGTGCTGGTGACTCTCACAGTGAACTAATCACACCCCTATTTTAAAAAATAGGGTGCTGTGTTAGAGTTAGCCCATGTAAGCCACCTTGCACGTCAGCTCTCCTCTCTCCTGGGATCATTTCCTTTTCCATTTGACCCAGCTGTAAAATACAACAACACACTGCTAAATTAACAATATTCTATCATTTATAATTTCATTTAAAAAGAGGAGGTGCGTGTTTGAAACGTAAACCGACGACAGTCTCTGAGTGTGAGTGATTTTGAGGGACCGAGGATCCTCAGTCACCCAAGGACATAAATCTTAACCAGAACTTCATAAAAACAGCCCTAATGGTGCCCCTTGCTTGGAGTGATTGGGGGGGGGCAGCTGTCACCTGAGACACTGTAACTGCAGCCCGCCAATTTAACGCATCAGGCTGATGCAGTAAGCTTCTAATGGAGTGTCCTCCGACCCCACAGATGGAGAGTGAGTCTGGGCAGCCATTTACTGCCTTAAACCATCCCCTGTTCCCTGTTCTCTCACCATCTCTCTCACTAAGTCTGTTTATATCTCTATGACTCCTTTTATTTTGTTCCAGTGAACAGTGTAATTAATACATTATTTATATCTCCGTGTGCTCGAGGTGCAAGCTTTTCAATACCGAGATTTCAACGATTCATTCCGCCCGGTTGTCTGACTGTGGCCACACGAGGGCGCGCTTACTCTCCAATTCACGTGGCGTCAGGTCCATCGCGAATCGATGAGGACGGACCATGTCGAAAATACTGTATATGCAGGACAGAAACTCCCGACCGCGTCTCTCCGCCCAACACGCGGATGAGAAGAGGCAAGAACGTTCTGGTTAATGTTACTATGAAAACTGAATATAAAACTGCAGCTGCCTCATAGTTTAATTCAAACATTTAAAGGATAAGTAATCTCTAGTCTTACAATGTTGAATCCAACCGGATATACCCTCAAAAGATTTTCCTCCCAGAGGCTAAATTATCATAAAAGGGCTTTAATTCTTCACCTGTGAAGTATATGTTTGTTTCCAATACCTCAGGTTCCCACAGGGTTTGGACTCAGGGTATCATAAACAGGTTGAGGTCCATTTATGGCTTAACCCCTCCCATGCTGGACACAGACCATTCGAAGCACTACGCTCCAGCGAGACACTGAAGTCATTCAAGACCAGAACCACAAACCACAAAAATAGCTTCTTCCCCTCAGCAGTTGAACAATGGCATTGTCCCTCCCGTCCCCCCCACTCACTCTGCATGCACATAAACTGATTTTTGCACATCTGTCTATTCTACTTTGCAGATCACGTATGTTCCATTTCAATACTCAGTTAATTTCCCACCCATTAAACATTTTAATATTTATTAATGGAAAATTGAACAGCTTTTGCACTGTTTTTTTTGACCCTGTTTGTATCTTAATACTTGTCACGTTGTTAGTCATTGCACTCAGTGTTGGTTTTGTACTGATCACCACTGTACCAAAGTAATTTCCTTCTAAGGTCAACCTGCTTAGCAAAAAAAATTAAATCCTTATTCTGATTTACTACTGACCAAAATAGGCCCTATTCTCATGTGCAGGCGACAGGCAGAATCCTGAGTGTGATGCAGGCCCATCGATGATCCCATGATATCAAACTAAGGAACTTTTATAACTACTTAATTAAGAAAACTCTGGAGCCGCTGGTCCATGCGTGGAGAACACAGAAGCACACGATCACGGCTTTGTGTCTGTGGGTCTTTTCACGCTTCAGAGGACTCTAAATGTGAAATCTATTTGCATGTCTGACAGCAAACCTCACAAGGACCTAAATTAGTAATTTGCCATGCACAAAGGGCCCCACCAGCCAGGAAAAACATGTGACCAAAATGCAAACTCATCCAGGAAATCCCTCCTCTGGTCTGATTAATGTGACCATTATGTAAAATCAAATTAAATCCCTGTGGCTTCAGAGGCCACACCTGGGTGGCGTCTCGGCACCTTTGCCAAGTCTTATCTGACAGAGGCCCTCCTGTAAACAGTGCTGCCCGCATACGCCCGATAGCCATGTACACATAGCTGCCACCCGGGTGGCACTCGGTCAAAGGCGCCACATTAAATCCTTCCGACATAGCAACAGATTCTGAGCCAGATCCACCTGCATCTCCTAAAGTTTGGGCACCAGTGACATTTGAGCAGAATGGTCTGCGTAAAAATCTGTCTGAATGCTTACAGTTGGTCTGTATATACTCTGAACGTGCACCGGACCATCTACGTATGATCAGTCACTTACCAGATGTGCAGCTGGTGCTCTAAGAGTCTAAGGGACAATTGCCCCATATAGCAAGATGAGTCTGAACCGGATCTGGGCCAAATGTTGTTCAGAATTTGCTACAGGACTATAAACTGGGTCTGGTTCGGCCTGTATCTGCACCAGTCAAAAGTTTTTTTATATATTTATATTTATATATAAATTTTATATATTTATTTGCAATTTGTCAAGAAAAAAAAAACATATAACCATATACACAAAGCACACACAGGGATGGTGAGTGGCTCAGCAGGCTAAGCCTCTGTGACTGTGTTCAGAAGGTTGGTGGTTCAAATCCAGCCTGGGCAGAATAGTCATGGGGTGAGTCCTAGAGCAGGGGTCTTAACCCTAACATGCACAGAGACAGGTGCTACATGTATGAATGTTTTATTTGCCATTTTTTTTTTTGGGTTTATAAAAAAAAAGTGGGTGGTGAGTGGCTAATCCTCTGTGCCTGTGATTAGGTCAGTTGCTGGAGCCTGCCCTCAGCAGAATAGTTACAGGGCAGGTTCTCAAGCACACTGCCTGATCTTGCACACACGCACACACACACACACACACACACACACACACACACACACACAGGGTCAGTCAGTGCACTCAAGGGCCTGCCTTGTAA
>JAODJW010000036.1:4350475-4369085 GCA_026777045.1 Hyperopisus bebe | reverse complement strand
CACACACACACACACACACACACACACACACACACACACACAGGGTCAGTCAGTGCACTCAAGGGCCTGCCTTGTAAATACTCTGCTGAGGGCAGGCTTGAACCACCAACCACAACCTTCTGATCACCAGCACAGTGTCTTAGCCCACTGAACCACTCACCAGCCACATTTAACCCTGATCAGAATTTAACTTTTGACTCTCATGCACGTATAGGCCAGACCAGATCCTGTTTACGGATCTGTGACGATTTCTGAACAACTTTTCGCCCAGATCCAGTTCTGACTCAACTTGCTATGTGGCCCCTCAGACTAATTTAATGTCCACAGTGGATTACTCTGCCTGTCCCCATATCTTAATGTTCATTCTTGGTATCGTCAACATATTAGACACAATCAGATTATTCGAGACATACGCTATATTGCCAAAAGTATTGGGACACCTGCCTTTACACACACACAAACTTTAATGACCTCCTATTCTTAATACATAGACTTTAATATGGAGTTGGCCCATCCTTTGCAGATATAACAGCTTCAACTCTTCTGGGAAGGCTGTCCACAAGGATTAGGAGTGTGTTTATGGGAATTTTTGACCATTCTTCCAGGAGAGCATTTGTGAGGTCAGGTACTGATGTTGGACAAGAAGGCCTGGCTCACAATCGCCGTTCTAATTCATCCTAGACTCCAGTGGCGGCCTGCTTTACACCATTGCATCCGACGCTTTGCATTGCACTTGGTGATGTCAGGCTTGGATGCAGCTGCTCAGCCATGGAAACTCATTCCATGAAGTTCTCTATGCACTGTTCTTGAGCTAATCTGAAGGCCACATGAAGTTTGGAGGTCTGTAGCTATTGACTCTGCAGACAGTTGGCGACTTCTTCACACTGTGTGCCTCCGCATGCGTTGTCCCCGCTCTGTGATTTTATGTGGCCTACCACTTCATGGAGTTTCTGTTGTTCCCAGTTGCTTCCACTTTGTTATAATACCACTAACAGTTGACTGTGGAATATTTAGTAGCAAGGAAATTTCATGAATGGACTTATAGGTGGCATCCTATCATGGTACCACTCTTGAATTCACTGAGCTCCTGAGAGTGACCCATTCTTTCCCAGATGTTTGTAGAAGCAGTCTGCATGCCTAGGTGCTTGATTTTATACACATGTGGCTATAGAAGTGACTGGAACACCTGAATTCAATCATTTGTACGGGTGTCTCAATACTTTTGGCAATATAGTGTAATATACACTATCAGATCGAGCTGCCGACCTCGCGGCCCCCCGCTGGGGGAGTAAATTTAGTCCAGCTGTTATATAGGATTGAGCATCGAGAAGCCAGCATTAAGGTGTGCGGATATATCCATCTGATGGCGTGATAAAATAAATAGCTGTCAAACTCATATTTTGACACAGTGCAGGGAAAACATGGAATGATTTTGTTATCGTAAATAAATACCAACAAATGCAGGTTCTTTTGTTCAAATACCCAGACACTGTCACACACTTTGGTTGTGTTTTCATCCATCCTTCCACCCTTCCATCACCACCCGCTTGTCCGGGATCCGGGTTGCGGGGGTAGCAACTTCAGGAGAGATACCCAGACCTCCCTCTCCCCAGCCTCTAGGAAAAACACTAAAAACCATTGTAATATAGCCTACGTCATGAGGATAAAAACGGCAAAAAGCCCCTAACGGAAACCATAATGTTTCTAGAAAACATATTGAACAGAAACGGCCTGTAAAGACAGGGGAAGATTTATCACCTCACAGCAAAACTAAAGATCAGAGTCTCCCTGAGAAGCGCAGCAGTAAAAGGGAAGACGCTCCTGACTGCAGTCTGTATCTCAGCGGCTGCATCCACGGGGGACTCCGCTCTGCAGAAACAGCTTGCTCGGCGAGAGCATAAATGCTATTTTTAGTCATGGCGAAGACCGCGGAGCCGGACTCATAGCAGCCATCTCCACGTAAGAAGCATCAGCAACGAAGTGCTGATGCCGTAAGTTAATCGCATCTTAAGGGAAAATACGAGGCGCCACTTAACAAAAACAAACATTTATCTGCGCTGGCGACTCCATCGCTGAGCGAAAAGACACTTCACCTCGCTGTTAACGATAAAACGCAAACAGATATTTAACGTCACACACTAACACACCCTAAAACGCATACTTCTTAACTATTATTAGTGTATAAAACGCGCTGTACGTCTTCATGATATTAATTTTCTGAATTTCCACAGAGCTGTGTCACTGCAGTCTCGCACTACTTGAACTGCGGTATTTCATCATAGCTCATCATAAACGGGCTGGTTTCCTACACTGCAAAATACCGGTGGAGTATCATCATGATGTAAATGCGGTATAGGCTGGATTTAGGCATTGAGCAATTTCAGTATAAGAGTCAGTTGACGTGTCAGAGCCATACCCAGAACCCATAAACGTGATTTCATTGTATTGAATTCGAGTCCAAGCCAAGTAAGAGCGGGGCTTAAGCAGTGTACGAAATACGCGTCAGTATTCGGGGGGTCCCCATCTCCCTATTGTTGCGCAATACCGATCTTGAGACCCCCTTAAAATTTTGCTTTTGAGGCTTTCAGGGGGTCTCATGGGTTAATCGGGAGTGTCGGACTCCCCCGGACCCCCCGTATTCCGCACATTGGGCTTAAGCGCAAAACGATGATTCCCTAACTATAGTATTGAACATCATCCCCATTGTTTTCGACGCCACTCCGCATCCCGTGAAGGAGATTTCTGTACGGGGGGGGGGGGGGGGCGCAGGTTTCCCCCTTCATTGCTACATCTTTGATGCGAATGTCCCTCCATCTCACGAAGCGTATGCGAGGCGCCCAGCCGTGACGCCTGCGGGGCCGCTAACATCAAGCAGATCTAATGATCGACGCAACCCCAGATGCATGTCACGGCACAATGGATGCTGCTGCATGGCATGCAACGGAGTTTTACGCAATCTGAACCACTGCGACAAAGCGTCGCTGCCATGTCGCAGCATTGCGGATTGCTTGATCACCATGTCTTTTCACATGGCGCTCGGATACTGCGCGTAGCAGCTGTACCCGTTAACACTTAATCCATAACTGGATTGACATCTGTGACACAGGTAGGTGTAAACAGGAGTAGTGGGTGTGGTATAACACGGAAAAAATAGACCTGGTAAAATGACCTGGTATTAAGCAAACTGGTAGAACAGCTTTTCGTTTACACAAAGCAGCAGAACCGTAGTGGGACGCCTGTCATCGGCTCTGGGGTCCCGTGATAAACTTTGTCTAACGTGTCTGACATTGTGGAGGGAGAGCTCAGTTATCTCTGGGTGAGTACCGAATTTTCTCATCAGTACCGCTATTTCTCTACAATTTCATTTGACCGATCACGGGTAACATTATCCACCAGACAGTACTTATGCAGCACTGTCATGCGGCTTTGGCGAATAAGAAAGCTTCTGCGTGTGGTTTCACTTTAATGACACCACTGTGTGGTATAATTGCTCTTTGCAGTTGTACAGGCAAATTGTCGTTGTTGGAATATTACTTATCGCACTCGTATTCAGTCGCTTTGTCATACGCCTTTTAACGGCTGCAGGCGTTTTTGTTTTTGGAAAGATGCGCAATTTTGTCGGTCGTTAATCGGCATCAGTCGCCTCATTGACACCGCGGCGCGTCGGGGAATCGCCGTACCGCGTAATTAGCTGAATCGGACACGTATGTTGGTGGATAAACTTTGCCTTGGCGGGTCACAGAGATGGCATGTTCTGGAAGAAGCTGGTCAGCTGTCAAAAAGAGTGACACCTTCGCAAACACGGCAACGTGGAGCCGTCGCGGAGAAGCGTCCCTCTCCCCGCACTATAATCCCAGATGTACATGCTGACCTTAGCACAACGTAGTATTTCCGTTTGAGACTCAACATATGCATACAACTCGCTTACACCACAGTCGGGCTCTCGGAGAAATGGGAAAACGTTGTTTTGATTCTAGGAAAAACACAGATGGGTGAAATGATGCTGTAGTCAGCTGTACCAGAGTCTCTCACTGACCGCAGTTCGCTGACTCAGCCCCTCCTGTGCGATGAAGCAGGTCATTTTTCTGAGATTACACACATACTGGCGTTTAACGTATTAGTTACTCCTCAGTGTCGCGATGATCAAACACAAGACGAATTGCGCGTGCTTTTTTGTACAGTGGAGGGATTTATATTATATATATATATAGCGGGTTTATGACATTCCTGAAACTCCTGCGTGGGTCCAGCTGCACTGTGGAGCTGTTGTCACCCCCTTTATATAAAGGCACTCCATGAGAGCATCTACCTGCACGGTGCTTCCTTGCTCATACAAACATGGTTATAATGGTTATGTTCGTTGAGGATGTTACATAGTTTTACCCACATACAACAGCCTGGAGACAGTTTTGGATCTTACTGCTACCCAAAAGACCAACATTCAGATCTGCATTGTAAGTACGGTTCATATAGCAAGTTGAAGGTCACTAAAGGTCATCAGCAAACATGAGGGTCTTTTGGCCTGTAGCTGCCCCCCCCCCTTCACTGCTGCTTTATGGTCACCCAGAGCCATACCCACCCCCACAACATAAAAGCCACACTGGCTGAGATACCCTAAGGTTGTGATTCATGAATGCAGTTACACACAGTTACTTCTATTCACAAACAGACACTTACCGGGTAGGACTGTGGCTTGGTGGGGGGGCTCATAAAACAGATATAACATGCTGAGGACCAGAACTGGTTTGATGAGGGGGGGGGGGGCGCAGCACAGGTCTTTGGTCTCTCTAATGCTGCTGCTTCTCTGTGTTACGCCTGCCTCCACCTGTCACCTATGGCAGTGCCGGAACTTTCCGTCATGGATGTGAAGAACCTGAAGGATTACCTGCACTGGCTGTACTACCAGTACCTGCTCATCACCAGCATCTACGTCCTGGAGCCCTGGGAGCAGACGCTCTTCAACACGGTGCTCTTCACCATGGTGGCCATGGTCATCTACACCTCCTACGTCTTCGTGCCCATCCACGTCCGCCTGGCGCTAGAGTTTTTCTCGGGGCTGTGTGGCGGACAGCAGGAGAGCACGGTTGCTCTGATCAGCTAGCGGCCTCCTGCCTCAGGTCAGGTCCACCGCTGTGGCTCCTGCAGACACCAGGTGGGTCGAGCGTTCAGAAACAGGGAAGTGCGTTAACGCTCTGTGCACCACGCTCAGTTACATATAAACGTAAGGAGCACTTTTGGCAAACACTTAAGCAAAGGAGACCGGCTAATTCTATTTGACTCTGTTCCTGATTTACTCTGCACGCTAACATGTTCCCAAACGTGACTGGATGCATGTTTAGCTGTATGTTCTCTGTCCAGCCCCCTGTCCCTGCTGCACGGGGGTCTCTACGGCGCCTTGATGGTAAAGCAGCTTCCTAGCAACCTGAGCGTTGGGGGCTCCCCTATGATGTAACACTGCGATGGGCCACATGTGGGAATGCTGGTCTGCGGCTTCACAAATTAGCACGTTAGCTGACTGCTCTGGTAGATGCTTTTACCATGCCTACCGTATTTATATGATTCAAGAGTACGGGGGCTTCTGAATGGTGGATAAGTGAATGATACCAGACAGTACCATAAAGGGGGGCTGATTTTTATTTCTTCACGACAAAGGGCTGTGAAATTCACAAACAAGCCGCTTTTATTCAGATATTTACTGCTGACACATACACACTGACTGAATGATGAACACTATGAATTTAACTGTTGTAAAGTAGGGAGGCTTCGATCTGGACAAATATTGACATTGTTTTTGTTTGAGGTCTGGCCCATCTGGGTTGCTAAGCAAAGAATGTGTACAATATCTTTTGTTAAGCATGAATGCTGACAAAGCCAGTGATGTCACAGCTCACTTGACACACTCAGTTCCTCAATCACTTCTTGGTTTTGTTAAGCGAATATTAAAAACTGAAGGTGGAAAGTACATGGGGAGTCAATGATGATTAAATGTTTGTTGTTTTTACATATTTCCTTTATTCCATTATTTAAATTTGCCTTTGACAGTGGGTGGTGGTCTTCTAAGTATGGAAGTATTTATGCTTGATATTTATATACAATATGCTAAAAAAATTTGGCTAGCCTTTACCAATTGCCAGTTTCTTTTTCCCCTGTGGTGTTTGAACATTTACTTGTTGCCATGTTTGTAATACGCTCTGTTGACTGAAATTGCCATTCAATGAATGTACTGTTATCATCCAAAGTCAAAATGTTTAAGTAGGCTGATTGATGTAAGTGTAAATTCACTGAATTCATAGTTTCATACCACGTATGTCATCTGTGTATAAAGTTACCAGTTTATGTAAACAGCTCTACTTTTTTTTTTTTTTTTTACTTACTAATAAAGTTGTTTTGCTAATAGTGGCGTTTCTTATGTACCGATTCATCATTCCTTTATAAAAAAAAAAAAAAAAACATCCGAGTGTTGGTTTCCAGGGACGCTATTCCAGTGTCCAAGTCAAACAGAAAAACGATACAATACAGTGCAATTCCCGACCGGCAAGTCGGCAGTGTGCGACACCTTAATAGTGACATACCCCTCAGTCAGGGCCACCTCCTGTCAGCCGTTTGCTTCAGCTTGCAGTGTCAGCGAACAAACGACATAATCAGATGACAAGTTCAGCCGGCCGGCCAGCATCAAATTCAGCTGCTCCCTTGGAAAAGCCAGTTGAAGACGGTACCCCCACCCCCGGCCCCCTTTCCCGTGGCACTGTGCCAAACTCCATGGCAGGGAGTGGCTTCCAGGGTGCCCTCCAGGTACCAGGGAGCATGAGGAATTCATCCTGTTTGCAGTGGAGAGCAGCTGGTGACAACAAACCGGTTCCTTAGGGGATACAAGAATGCGTGCCTGGGAGCCTGCTTTAAGCAGGAATCCAAAACACACCTACCGTCAGTCCTGAAATAGCAGTCTGAATCTCCCCCAACATTGACCATGGAGAACATTTTCTGTTTTTTTTTTTTTTTCTAAAAAAAAAAAAAAAACAGTGAAAAAATGTCACCGTGCTGGGTGGGGAGTAGTGATTGGCCGGCCTGGCGCTGTGTCTGTCCCGTAAATGGGGAGCAGAAAGGCGTTTAGGTGTCACCTGGGCTGCCTGTCACTTAGCCTGCCAGAGTAATTAAAAACATGCCTAAAAAACCCCAAAACATTAAGTGTCGCTTACTGTAATATTACAGGATTACGGGGTATCAAAACAGCTGCTAACAGCTTCTAGTAATTCAGCAACTGTCCTGAAGCAACTTCTGGACACCTTCTGAACTTAGACACCCTGCAGCAATATGCAATATGCATGAGCAGGCCTGCTGCTAAACACACGCGCGCCTGCAAACCGACTGCGCTTACCTTGGATTCTGCACTGCTGTCACATCACGGGGGGGCTTTCACACACCACCCAGCATGTGTGGATGGTGAAGCACAGGGACACCCAGAGCAGCATGTGTGGGGGGGTCACGTTCCACTAGGGGGTCACAGCGAGCACCGGGGGATGTCCAACTTACTTGCAAAGCATAGAAAAAAAGCATTGCTATTGCTTAAAGGTTTTTTTATATATGAACTAATTCCTGGTTGTGAACAGTGTGACAGCTTCAGTCGTGACATTAAACAGAATCATAGAATTCACAGCTAAAATCAAACCATTCTGTCAGCGGGTCTCACAGGGAAGCTGCTGGAGAGGAAAGGCAGGGAATCATTGTTACTTGGTGCTTTTCATTTTAATACATTGTTAAAAGCAATTATTTTGCAATATTCGTTTTATTTTGTTGAAGTCTAATTCCTTAAAAAGAGGATCTTTCCAGTTAAGCCCAAGTTATCAGGCTTCTGATGTTATAGCCACTTGCCAAATAGGTTAAAGATTTTGTTTTTTTTGCTCATAAACATTTACCTTCTGTTTGGAGAATGATGTCACAAACTGAGAACAAAAAAAGTACTGTTGAAGGACAGTGGAATAAAACCTTGAGTTATGTTCAAAAGAAATTGCATTGTTTGGCAGTGAAACCAAATAAGAATATGTTTATATTAATAAGCAGGAGCTAATTAGCAGTGGGGATCAGTGAGTGGTTCAGTCTCTGTGCCTGTGGATCACCGGTTCGAATCCGGGCCTTGGCAGAACAGTCACATGGCCTTGGGCCCTTGATTAAGGCCCTTAACCCCTAGCGCCGGGGATGCTGTGCATTAGCTGACCCTGCGCTGTGACCCCCAAGCTAGGGAGAGCAAGACGGGGTCGGCAAAGAGAAGCATTCCAATGTACCTGTACATTGTTTGTTTTTGTTAATTGTCATCATTGCAGAATACATCAAAGAGTAACAATATCCTGGACATGTTCGCCAGGAGACAGGGGGTCCTAGGATGAAGGTTGAAAACTACCGAGCCAGGTCATGCGACACACTGCCCTCACACGACGTGTGCAGGATGCTCTGCTTCATCCGCCGAAGCCTGCGTGGGCCTTGCTGAAAGGTGGGACCGATTTGCAGGGATGCGTCAAGCTCTTCTCCTGGCCTTATCCCCGCTGATCTTTTACTGCTTGTAACCAAACACAGGCAGCTATGAAACCGCAACACAAAGACTGCACTGAGATCACGTTTCTCAAAGCCCGCCGGCGGCAGCCGCCAAATCCTGCGGACGGCAGGCAGGGAACAAGAGGGGAATAAAAAGATAATAATTTAAAAAATACCTCAGAGGCACATTATCCGCCACGGTGCATGACGAGTCTCAGGCGCATTCAAGAGCAAAAGGCGTCGCACACGATAAACGGCGTCTGGCTGGGAATCTGGCGTGTCGCGTGGGGGGGTTGGAGTATGTGTAACTGAACAACTAGCCTATGTTGCTAAAATTATAACACTTGAAACTTTCACGACAGAGCAACTTAGAGATCAGTATAAATCGGCAACTACAGAAATGCATAAATGCAAACTGCTACCATGACAGAAAGCAAGTTCTTTTGAGAGATCTGAAGAGTACTGAAGAAAAAATAAACCTTTCTATTTCCTCCCTTCAGGTCACAGTGTCACCCCCCAAACCCTCATGTCTGGAAGTCCAATCCCGTTAATCTGTTGTATGTGTAGTTTTCACAAGACCTGAGTGTCTGTTGAGGAAATCACATCTTATCAGCTTGGTAACATTTCCCATGTTATTATTCCCATATTATTCTTGTATTTTTATATTCATGGTACTTCTCTGGTACTCCTTTCTTACTATCTGTATTGACCTGTGGTAACGCACAAATTTCCCCACTGTGGGATCAATAAAGTACTATCTTATCTTATCTTAGCCTAGCATACATTTTCTTTACGACTTAAGCTTCGCCATAGTGATTCAACATCTGAAATAAATTGGAAGGAAAAAAAAAAGACAGAAAGCCAAGAATGAATAGGTCACACATCTTCAGAGATTATCTACAATGCCTGTCATCCACGGTTATCCGAGAAAAATGCTAGCGTCGACCCCAGTCTCACTCCTGCTTATGCTAATAGGTCCAGAACAATGGCGGGCTGAATGCTCTCACACGGCTCTGCCGCTCCCTGGCAGAACCTGTCTACCGGCCAGGATGGGTGTGGCTACCTACAGGCAATAGCAGCCCCTTCAGCACCCAGCAGACACTCACCTGTGTTTTGAAAAGGTGTCACTCTGCTGGTCAGTGGATCACCAGTGGCGACCGTGGTGGAAGGTCATGTGACTTGGCCAAAACACTGCAGCACACCATCCTCCACATGGGGCAGCGATGTGAAGGGGATGTGGGATCCGAGTATGACAAACGTGTGACAGAAGCACCTGACGCCGACAGTCTCAAAAAGCTACTATTGTGATCCCAAAATGTCTCCTAGAATTCCATAATAAAATTTGTTAGGCATTTGATGGTTTGTAATATCATCTAAAGCAGGGTTTCCCCAACCGGGTCCTCAAGGACTCCCAGACAGTCTACGCTTTCGCTTTGGGAACTGCAAGAGAGCAAAAATGTGGACCGTCTGGCAGGGAACTGGGAGGGAGCAGAAATGTGGGCCGTCCGTGGGTCCCCAAGGCCTAGGTTGGGAAGCACTGAACTAAAAAGTTGTTATGGAACACAAACAATTCCTCAGACCAGTAATCAAAGGGCGAGGGACAAAAAAGAAGATGAGGAGCCCAGAATGCAGGCCGATGTGTCACCACGTTCAGCAGCGGGCGTGGCAGACAAGCTGCATCACCCTCTGCACTGTTCACCCCTATGAGCTGCACAGCCTGGAACATTCAGCAGACGATCAACAGAGCGGAATCACAGCGGGGGGGGGGGGCAGGGGGCGGATGAGCATGAGTACTGGCATGCTCTCTCAAAATCTCTGCTTGACAGACATGATCCCATAATTGGTGTCTGTGAATTAACTCCATTCCAAACTGCATAAACCATACCTACTCACCGCTGCTACATCTACTGCGCTTCCACTGCAGCCTAGAACCACATTTCCTGTCCCCTCAATAACCTTAAAGGGCCAACAAATCCAAAGACCTGCTACCTCGTTGAAGTCGTCCATCCCCAAGTTCTTCCAAACACAAGTGTTCAAAGTGGTGCCATCAAACTCACTATTTCAGCCACACTGCAGCTGCTGTTTCAAACGCGACTTATTCACTGCTTGAAGTCGGCCTGTGACACCTGAAGATTGGTCCCCCACGGAGACCCAAGAGGAGCCTCATGGACTCTCTGGTCTCACCATGGGAGGATTTCAGCTCAGCTCACACCCTGGGTAGGTCCTACCTTCACTAGCAAATCAGCACAAACCTGTTTCCCAAGATGCATGCATTGGGATTATTTAATAATGTCTATTAATGAAAACATTGGGTAATTATCACTACATGGTGGAATGGTGAGGGGCGAGAATAAACAGAAACAAGTGTAATCCTCTCCTTAAAATATGCCGTGCCAGCCAGTGAATTAGGAGGGACCCTGTTTTACCCAGAACATTCTTGAAGTCCACCACTTCCATGAAGAAGCCCATTTTGGCAATGCAGGGGGCCACGAGAGAGGTCACTGAATGGTCCTCTAGTGATCCTAAGAGGGGAGAGAAGATCGTCCAACAGCTCCAGTGACCTGTCAGCCCAGCATCCTAACAGGAGCAGCCGCACAAACAGGCGAGACAGGGACGTGACCCTTTGTGATTCAGTGGCAGGCAAAGGAGCCGCCAGCGTGACAACGAGGCCGTGCATGAGTCGTTTAGGAGGCCTCCAGCTCTGAAGTGGAGAACAGAAGGCGGGAGAGTACATCCGGCAACTTCAAAAGAACAAATACGAGAGCGGCACACAGGAATAGAACACAATTATTCAGGGAGGATTTCTGACCTGGGCGTGGGGACCGTCTTAATGTCCACAGCTTCATGGCGTGCATGACCCTAAATAAACACCATTTAATCACAGTTTTACAGCTCGTTACACAACCACCTTGTAACAAGCATGAATGATGTAGATTAATCGACCGCCGAGTTCACAGGTGAGGCTCCGTATTAGTAGCAGGCTGTTAGCCGTCTGGCGCCTCCAAGAAATTAGGCTTCAACAAGATCAAAACCATAACGAACCGGGGGGGGGAAATAATATAGTATTATGCTATTACTTATGTATTAACTACAGTGTTAATTATGTACTAATCTCATGTTAATTCATCACTAATGAATTGTGACACAGGTTGTATCTCAAGCAGTTACTGTGTGTGTTAATTCTGTGAACTTTGGGAACAACTAAAGGAACGAGTCATCAATAACTTAAATACCGATCTTGTGTTTGTTCATCATTAATGAATAAGGATGCATTTTTTTTTTTAATCTCAAGCAATTACTACATTTTTTACTCTGCGAATTCTGTAAAGCTTTCATCAACGAATCATGACACATCTTTTATCTCAAGTAGCTACTGTATTTGTTCATGATTTGTACTTCAGTAGTAACTGAGTTATTACTAAGTATTTATGCCCATCAAGTAAAGCGCAAACCTGTTCCATGGACATCATACAAGCTGAGCAATGTCATAGTTTGCACTGGGTTGGTCCTCCAGACGTACTGAGGAACTGGAACATGGGAGAGGTCCCATTGTTACACCCCTCCCTCAGCACACAGCTCCGGAGCCCTGCTCCTCTGGGCCAGGGGGGGCACTCCTAGCTCACCACGGCTTCAAGGGAACATTTCAGAATTTCATCACTTTCATACCTGGGCGATTGTATCTTGAGGCAAACCACCAGAGCACACCTCAGATAACACAAGCCCCCACGTCTCCGCCATGCCTTTCAGCTGCAGTTAGCATGACAGGTGCAGGGCAGCTAGGCTCAGTCATGCCTCATGTCACGGACCACGGCGCAGAAACAAGAGCGTTACACACGTCAGCGGAGCGCGGATGTTCCGCCCCAGGATCCGAATTGAGGGAACATTATTCAAAAGGACTCAAGATTGCACACGTGAAAACGGCAAGAGAAGAGAGAACCAGGGTGCAAACCGTGTCAGAAATCAGGTTTCAGAAGGTGCTTTAAAGGGAACTTTAAAGTAAACATCACATTGTTAGTACACAGAACACAAAGGTCTCCTGTCACAGGGTCACAAAGCATCATTTCCTTGTTGTGACTCCAGCTTCAAACTACAGTTGAGATTTTTAGATTTCATTGAAAAGGCAGATTTCTCTTGGTGCACAAACTTAGGGAACAAAAAAGGGGAACATTTTAATCATTTGATCATCATATTTCAATACTGTTGCTCTCCAAACCCCCATACGGACCTTCAGTTGCTGCCAATAAATCAGCATCGTGGTCTTTTGGCAAGACGATACGTTTGGGTGTCTTTAAAGCGGCTATGCATCGATCTGATATCGAGTAGGTCTGGTGAGCTGCCTCGTGACTTTTAGTCTCCTCTATGGCCACTGAATATAGCTTTCAAAGAGCAGCCAAACCATCCAGAAAGCTGCACATTCGATACACAAGATGCGGAACAGCATCAAGGATGGCTCTGTTTGGGAGACTACACCTACACACCACTTCTTAAAATGCTAATACAAGGAAAACCTCAGTACCAATTCCCAGTGCAATGCTTTCACAAATGAACCTTGTACAGACTGATAAGGTAACCGTATCCCATACAACCCCAACCAGGCCCAAATGAAAAAATTCCAGTGTTTGCTTGAGAATAGGCAACATTAGCAAGCTGGAAGTAGCGATGGGAGAGACGAGGCATCCAGAGGCACAGTGGGTAGGATTATCACACATGGTTTAACCCTGTGGGAACCAGAAAGGCGACCAGGGGGATGTAAGGTAACAGCTCAGTGTTACACCCCCTCCATGGGGAGGGGCCATGCACTTTCAGAACCTATCACCAGCTAATGTCAGCCAACCTTCTCTATAAAGTACAGCTCATGTCCCAAATCCTGGGCTCACAGCACTCATGTAGTAATGAAAACAAGCCCATCAATCACCAAAGGTCAGGTGGACATTAAGGTGCTGGGTGCCAGGATGATGACCGCTGATGCAACCTGTTGATCTCATCGTGAAGGTACCTACCCCAAACTTCTCTGTTAAATTGACCATCAAGCTTTGGAACAAATTAATGACGATACCTGTATATTATATACCTGTGGTAAAGCGAAGCCTGGGGCCACCCAGCTAACGAGCCAGGTCAACAATATAACCTTTAAGAAGCACCCCCAGACCCCACACACACCTCCCACTTACCCCCGTCTGCCCTCTAATAAAGGGGAAAATAAAGGTCACTCCCCTCCCACTTCAAAGGCGACCCTCAGCCTCTTTCCCAAGTGGATCTAGTTTCAGCAAATCAGGGATCGAGTTCCAACCACATAACCCCCCCACCCCACCTCGACCTGCTCGCCCTTCAGCTCTGCCTTAAAGAAACCACTGGAGGGCCCAGGTTGGACACCCAATACCCATGAATGTCAACCATTAAGGGGCCCCAACCGCGGCACCTCTGCCCCCATCTGCTGCCCCCATGACACCCAACGGTCCAGTGAGTTTGCGGTTGTTTGTGGGGTTTAGATTCCCCAGGAGACACAGGTCGCACCAGGAGCCCTAAAATGGGGAAGCGCAGTGCGACCTGATCGAACGCCATTGAGACTCATGGCAAATGAAGAACCAGTATCTCAAGCCAGCAGCCTGGCACCCGGGGCGGTGGGGGGGGTATGGTGAGACCCCGAGATTAATAGTTATGACCATGACGTGGAGACACTGCTTTAGCTTCAGGAGGTGGCTGGCGTCACGGTAACACCCAGCAGCTAAGTATTAAGGCTTCCAGCATTCTCCCCTCGGTCGACTGAGACCAGTGTACCAATGTCTCCACCTGGTGGGCAACATGTGTATTACATCAGAAAAATAAAGTAAGATTTTGAGCCAACTACTAGTCATTCGTATTTAATCAGTTACTTTTAGCTGTTATTACTATTAGATGTTACTATTCTTGTAGTATAATACAGGTTTTTGCGAGAGATACAGTGATTAGATATGACACACAGCATTTTAAAAACAGGGTGGAAAGTCCGTTTTCCCGCCCTGCAGCAGGATGCTGTGCTTTAAATGGTTTCCCCACACACACCACACCGAAGCCACGCGCACCGGGGGGGTTTAGTTGGTCATCATGTCCGCCCCCTCGCCCCCAGTGGCGTCGCTCAGGCTCAGGTCCTCCAGCATTTCCACCAGGGAGATTCTAGGGGCGCCGTCGTCGTCAGAGTCGCTCTCCACTGGGACCCGGGAGGAATCTGCCAGAAAGATGTCAGCACATCCACTCAACCGTGCCCCAACATGTGCTTACAGAGCAAATGCAACACTTCTCAAAATAATATGGAAAACTGTACATCAGCAGGGGATAACTTATAATTACATACAAGTGGTGACCTAATAGTTATGGAAGCGCACTAAGCAGGGTACCGTCCCCAAGCACCGCTTCCCGGGCTCTGAATTAGCTGCCCCCCCGCTATGTCATGATGTCACATATGGGTTAAATGCAGTGGACACATTTTGTTGTGCGCTGTGTGCCACTGTGTGTCAACAATGATCACCGATTAAAGTGATTAGAACTTAATCAGTGTAATGTCCAGACACCAATAAGATTGACTCGCCCCCAGATGAACTGATATGCAGGATCTGCTCTATAGATGGTCAGCTTCAAACAAAATCATATTCATTAACCAACCTGCATTATTAACATAATTCATTGAGTGGCTGGAACTCGAGGGTCTCACGGGAGTTACCCCAGACCGACATCAGTCTCGCCACCTCAGACTGACCTCTGTAGATGTTGACATTCTTCCTCAGAGCTTCGTCCTCCTCCAGATCTTCCAGGAAATCTTGGTATTGCCTGAGAAGCAGATGGAAGTCAGTATCAGCGACACTCGGCACGTAGATGACTGTGATGACTGTGATGACTGTGATGACTGTGAAAGCTCATCACTCAGAAGAGGACGACAGAAGTGAGCTGCAAAGCGCAAAGGAAGCTTCTGATGCGTCAGGGCGGGAGAATCCGGGTTTGGCTGAGACCCAGTATCGATAACTGAGGGAGAACCGGCCACAGGGCTCAAGCAGAGATGCGTGACCCAGTTCCCAAAGGTGTGAGGCCCAGCCTCCGCCCACCTCTCGTCATCCGTCTCCATGCCCTCCCGGTCTCTGTCCATCTGCTTTAGCTTCCAGTTCCTGCGAGTCACTCGCCGGCTGCGGTCGTAACTCTTCTTGATCAGCACCTAGATGGGCCAGAAGCGTCATTTGAGACGAATATGTTAAACTGGCTGGGCGCCAAACTCGCTGAATCACAGGTAAACCAACTGAGATGGCCTCCAGTGGAATGCCATACCAGTTCCTACCAGTAGAGGTCAGTATAAACCAAAGCTTGGCATTAGAGAGACTATTTCTATGGGAAAACAATGAAAAGTCATTGAAAGATATTTCACGGCGGAACCCAGAGGTCTTACCACATCAGGGACATAGTGGGGGTTCATCTTGTTGAGAAACTCGTCGTTGATGTTGGCATTGGCCAAGTCAAACCTTCGGGGTCAGGAGGGAAAAACGCTTGAGAAAGCCCCAAGACTATTCAAAGAATGCATCACCCAAAATAAACCATGGTGAACCATCAAGAAGGTAACCACAGCCACCATTTCCACAGCAGAACTTACTTCTCCATTCCATTCCAGTTTAACCAGTACAGAGATTCTAAGGCTCAGTGGAGAAGCCAGCTTGCCTCAGGTACTCACCCCAGAACCAGGTCACCAATGTTCAGCAGGTGGCCCAGGAAGGTGCGGCAGTGATACTGCTGGTTGGTGTTCATCTCAGACGTCTTCTGCACCCACACTTCTGCTAGAGTATGCTGAACACACACACGTACACACTGAACACGCGTGCGTGCAGACGCTTTCAGATCGGGGCAGACCTGCTCTAACAGAAGGGCTATTATAGCTTTGATTTGTTTCGTTTTTATATCATTTTTAAAATTTAATTTGAAATTCAGTTTAGTTTTAGTTTACAGTGTGTAAAGAGTTTTTATAGATATTTCCATTTAATCTTTAAACAGTTTAAGTTTTAGTATATATTTTCAGGAATAGGTGGAAAGCTGTAGAGCAGTTCTGTGTATCTGATCTTAAGAGAATCCTGCACACACACACAGCACATTATGCAAAGATGTTCTTAAGATGGACAAACATGTTCTTTAGCCAAACCGTATTTAAAAATGGAAATTCTATGTTTGATCTTACTGCATTTCAGATTAAATATTGCTTCTGAAGCAATATTTAGAGTTGTTGCTTAGTTGCAGTTTATTGGTTTCCGTTAACAGGCATCCTGTCACTCAGAACATCCACGCAGGGCTGTTTTGCAGCTTAACTTCAAACATTTCAATCTGCTTCTTACAATTACTGACATGACACTTTATAGGGGAGAATTCATCTGCTAGCACTCACTGTGAATGCAGGCAGGTAAAACTTAAAACAGTTAAAGAAAAACAGGAAAAGACCAAAAATGTATGTGCCATGTAGTTCACCGTTACATTTGTCCAGAGAAGCAGTGCATCCTGGGTAAATCCACACGAAGATCAATAGATTCGTTCGTCTAAGTTTCACAGCACTTCCTGTCGCCCACTTATCCGGCTTTACCTTATTGGAGCAGAGCCCAGCTCCGGCCCCCAGCTTCTGATCCCTGATGATGCTGAGGTCCATGATGATGAACTCCTCCAATTGGCGGGGGTCACACAGGCTGCCGAAGGGGTGTCTCCAGTAGGTACTCCCATCAACCTCGGCGACTGCCACGTCAGCCAGGAAAAGGTCAGAGGTCAAACCTCAGACAGCTGCACCGTCACTCAGAGAAAAGCATAGCGGGTTGGTTTCTATAGAACCCAGCTCTACCCGGAGGGCCGGATTGATTTATGCCGAGCCCAGCAGGGTCCCCAGCAAGTTCTGAAGGCTGATCGAATGTGTATAGAGTCTTAAAAGCTCAGCTCTGAAAACCTCAGACAGTCAATAAATCATGATCTCCAGTTCTGAACAGCTGGGTCCTGGTTTGGCCCCAATATGCATTTGAACGCAACTCTCAAGTGAATGAAGAAAAAAAATCAAATGAAAAAATTAAAAGAACATGTGGAGGCCAGACTGCAGCATGCAGAGATTAAAATAGTTTGAGAAAAAGACGGTGTCGTCCTGGGGTGAGTGAGCTGACTGTGGGAGGGGGGTGTGGGGGTTAGCACTTTAAACTGTAAACAGATGGATTCTCGCACGATTCCTCCACACAGCAGCATTAACAGCAGCTGACACAGCCTTGTTAAATATAAAAATACTTAGTGCGTGCATGAAGGCCGTCTAAAAAAAAAAAAAAAAAAAAAACAGGACGGTTAGTCCTTCAGGCCACTAGGGGCATCACACCACGATCTGAAGCAATCACTGGGTTGGACAACTGGTCACAGATCATGAGACGACCAGCAGTGTAGTGAGAGGGCAGGACACTCACTCTGCAGCGTGTTGGGGTCGATGAGCCGGATGGTGCTGGTGACCCGAACGCAGACACACACCTGCCCCATGTTCCCCAAGCTCTGGGCCAGGCGCGGTGACAGACACACCAAGTTATCCTAAGGGACAGAGGAAGCAGGGCCAAGGGACAGAAATGTGCGAGTCAGGCATCAGCAGCTGACTGACAGGTGTCTGTATGCCTGGATAAAAGGGCATGTGATGTAAAGAGCAAGTCACCAGGGATTACGCCACTCCCGGTCCCCAGAGAGTGAAACCACGCACCTTACAGATGGGGACAATCTCCACAGAGAAGGTGCTTTTGTAGTTGTAGGTGTTGGAGTGGACATCATGCGAGATCAGGCGCTGAGATGCTTTAGACCTACAAGGGGGTTTGAATGTTTTTCCCCACAAGTTTATACATGTGGCTACCGATCAGAAAAAAATATATATAAATAATTACAAGTTTTACACAAAGTTCAGCTGACAGCCCATGAATCGTGACACCGACGTTAAACGGGCATCTTCAACAGGAGGCCGAGCTTCACCTGCAGGGGACAGTGCACTGCAGGAAGTCCACCATCTTCTGAGCGTGCTGCTTGGAGCCGTAGTAAAAGTCGATGCCCTCTGCAGGCAGGAGCAAGAGATGCTTTTAGT
>JAODJW010000036.1:4318443-4331060 GCA_026777045.1 Hyperopisus bebe | reverse complement strand
CTTAAGTGGAGCTACAAGATCTAGAGTGCTACGAAGGGATTTTTCCATGTTTGCAGTTGCCTGTTCAAGTTCATTTACACACGATGCTTCAGATGTAAGGCTGAAGGACTGTGGAAGTTGTTTCATAAATGTTGTTTTAGTTATTAAGGCAATGGAACATCTGATTCTGTACTTTGGAGCTGTGGTCAACGGGAGGCTGTACTGGCTTTCAAATGTTAACAAGTAATGATCTGAGAGCAGAGTACTCTGAGGCATAATAGATACATGTTCCATCAGGATGCCATGACTAATATGACTAATAATCAAATCAAGGGTATGGTTACAGGCATGAGTAGGCCCGACTACATTCTGACATACACCTACAGAGTCAAGAATAGCTGCAAACACTATTTTTAAAGGATCGCTATCTTTCTCCATGTGAATGTTAAAATCACCAATAACAACAGCTTTTTCAGTACTGACCACCAGGTTTGTTAAAAAAATCAGCAAACTCCTTAAGAAAATAACTGTACGGACCAGGTGGTCTATACACAACAACAATGGTGATTTGGGGTGAAGAGCTAGAAAGAGATGAGCCAGCAAGGCTAAGAAATCATTCTGCTGGAAATCCATCTGGACCTGGGGCTTTCCCGTTAGGCATAATATGCTGTCCTCACCCTGAGTTCTCTAGTTTTCACTAGCTAGACAGCGAGATAACAATGCTCCAATAACCAGACTTATTTTCCCTTTTTGTGCTGATTTATTGAAGAATGGCCTCTGACCATTGCCTTCTTATTGACCATCGTAAAAACGAAAACATACAAAATATTGCATCAGCTAACATCACAAACTAGCTTGTTACACACTTACTGCAAGCTAACAAGATAAACCATTCATACTCAGTCAAATACGGAAGCGTAATGCGTTCACTTGAGAAAAAAATAATTCTGCTCTATTTTTCTGAATTAACGAGATACAGTTTTCATGTAAAAAAAACGCTCTGTTTTTCTGAATTAACGAGATACTGTTTTCATGTAAAAAAAAAAAACGCTCTGTTTTTCTGAATTAACGAGATACTGTTTTCATGTAAAAAAAAAAAAGCTCCATTTTTCTGAATTGGTCTTTGTCAGCCGACGTCACACTCGCTACAGCCGCAGTGTATTGTGGGTCGAATCGCCATTTCGGTTGCATACAACGCAAGAGCGAGCATTTGCGTCCTACATTATTTCTTGGACGATGGGACACTGTGAAAGGCTGTCATACTAAGTCACATGGTAGAAATGGCAAAAAGGTGGACTACAACATGAGATTTCGGTTTCCCACTTGGAAAAGAGGATATGGACAGCAGGTAGAGATGGTAACGAAGAGGCGCCGGGTGGCCTGGGTCCCAGGAATGAGACGGAAAGAGAACACTTTCAACACGATATCTCCCTTCATGCGTGTTTGCTCTCGGTATTTTCATAAAGGCAACTAAGATGTTTTTTTTTGTTTGAGTATTATTACTGAATATGCATTTTTTGTCTTCTAAAGTTGGTATTTTCACATTTGTTAACCTACGCTAGCAAGCTAGCCTCACTACGGAGGGCAGCAGAAATAGATTAATATGTTAAAGTAGTGTTACAGAGTGAATGCTTTTTAAAGACAAGTACTGTAAATAGCAAAACTGCAATGACATGTTTATCGGTGCATGTATGTGTATATTCGCGTGCATGGATTATAAGCCACAATGCTGGATAAGGCTGTCACTGTGTGCTGTGTCCTGACAAACCAATGCCCAACTATAGTTTAAGCTTAGAAACATTGGCAAGTACGGTTTCTAACGTTTCACATGATGTCTGGAAGGATCCATATAAACTCATTGTATACCGAGTCTGTATTCTGCTTGCCGCTTATATTTTATTTTAAATATGACCAATAAAGTTATGTCCAATGATATTTTTGTGGTGTTCTTGACTCTTTTTCCATTCTTAAACACCTAAATGGCTGGTGTGTTTTGGTAATGAAAATTTTGGTAATGAAAATAAGTAACTTATTACTGAAAGTTCCATAAAACGTTACATTTTTGTAGAGAAAAAAAACACTGAATATGAAACATTAAATTTGTTAACCAAATGTGTTTACATCCACGACACACTCAAAATGACGAATGGGGGCGTGTCAGACAGTGCAGACATAGATACAATTTTCATTAAAAAATGCATGGACTGATTGTCTCTTGAGTCACCACATGGCCAGCCTGAATGCATTTCAGATGCATCATCTTGTACCTGTGAAGCATGCCATACTGGTCCAACTGATCCTGGAGAAACACTGCAATGTTCTGCAGATCAGAATGGGCTTTCCGTCTGAACAACCGCAAAACCTGCGCAAAGTCGACAAACTAATAACAATGCAATCTGTTACTTAAAGCTGCGAGTATTTCCCAGTGTTTCTAACCCAGACCAAAATAAAACTGGATTAATCTAAGGTGCTGTCCGAGTGTGACGTCGGCTGACAAAGACCAAATCAGAAAAACAGAGCGTATTTTTTTTTTACATGAAACCGTATCTCGTTAATTTAGAGAGGTAACTCTAAAGCCGTTATTTGTTCATTATTTAATTTTGGTAGGTCGATGTTGTTCAATAACTCTTCCATTTCTGAATTGGTTGGATTAATATTAGGTGAGTATAATTTTTTTTTTATATTAGTTCCTGAATAGACCTATCGTATTTCTCTCTCCTGGGCTATGAGTTTCCTTCCCATTGGGGTCTTAAAAAATTTATCCACATCTCGTTCATTAAAAGGAGGGCACAAACGAAGATTTTTGGCAATGTTATGGTCACCATTCACAGAAACTACTTTCCCTTTTTTAATAAGCTCCAAACATATCGCATCAAGCTCAAGTTTTTGCTGTTCATCTTGTCGTTGAGCGCGCTCATTTTGCTCACTAAGACGAAGCCGAACTGCATCTGATGTTTTAACTTAGCATTCTCTAATTGCAAATATAATTCCTTCTATTCATCAAATGTTAAACTTCCTACAGATTTCAGAGACTATAAGCTTTTCCCCTCTTCATCAGACATTCCATTCGGCATAAAGCTGTCTTCACCCCTGTTTTAATATCATCTTTATACTTTTTACTCGGAATATCTAAGCTGTAACGACTGTATCAATTGATCTTTGGTCAACGCATCAAATAAGGTCTTAGACGGTTCTGCGACAAACTTTTCAACAAGTGACGCCATGTTTCATGCAACTGAACCAAATAATGTAATATCAAACTCAAACATTTACCTTATCTGTTGAAATCCAAGAAAATATGAACTACAAAATGGAAAGCCCGGCAATAACAAGATAAGCTCAATAACCCTTTCTTTTCACTCAAAACAAAAACAAAAAACAATTACAGTAACTAAGCTCGAAGCTTTAAACAGGCCAGTGGTGGGATGGATTAAACACTAAGCCTGCAGGTATGGAAAACAACCAGAAACTGGCGATTTCTCCAATAACTCGAAGTGTCCCCGAGACAAAAGCTCTAGCCACGGACCTGTTCAAAAATAACAAACCATATGTCCCACAAAATATGCAATTAATTATGAGCTTCAAAGAAAGGTTATGGCTTAATTTTATATCGCTGAACTTACCAAACCTGAGTTGGACATTCTAATGCAGTAACAAAGGAAATAACACAACAGGACAAACGCATCATTTGCTGATGCTGCAATCTCAAAAGTAAAAAAAAATCTGGACGAGCCCGCATTTTGTCACCATCGGCTCAAAATAGCAACAAAGTGCAGGAGAGGTAGCCGTCAAGTTTAAGACGTCTTGGGGTTTATTGCAACATAATAAATTTAACAAAAAGAAACAAAAGTATAACAAACAAAAACAACAGCTCCCTATCCCCCCACGCCCCCTTTTATGCAATCGATCTGGGACACATCTTGCGTGCTGGCACATCCCATCAATTAGCGTACGGAGCCAGGCCTGGAATAGAACAAGACACGGAAAGATAAGGAACAAAACATATATTGCAGCCATGGGCTGAAAGGAATGTAATAGTACGCGGGTGGATGCAGGGATAGATTCAGATTGGTGCGTGCACAACTGTGCTCCAGGGACGCTGGGACGCAGGATTGGGGGTTCTCCCCCTTACTCAAACCTAACCCTAACCCTCTTCCCCAACCCTAAAACCACCAAAAAAAAAAACCCTCCCCCAGGGGTCCAGACCCCTAACACCTAACCCTAATTTGGGGCCTTACGGTCAAAACAACATACTGTTGGAAAGTAAGAAATATGCTACTAAACCATGCCAAACTGTGGTTTCCTATCCAATCGGGGAGCAGAACTGTAATAAAAAACACATTTTGATGCCTGAAAATGCCATACTTTTTCTAACACTAACCCTAGCCTGAGTTTGCTAACCCTAATTTGGGGCCTTAAGGTGAAACAACAGGCTGCTGGAAAGTAGGAAATATGCTACAAAATCATGCTAAACTATGGTTTCCTATCCTCCAGGGGCACAGAACTGTCATAAAAACACATCAGTATTTCATCAGTATTACTTGGCAGCCCAGGCACCCCAAAACACAAAATCGGCAAAATAGGCCACAAAATTGCAAAATTGCCTTTGTAAATGTGCATCTAGCAATGCAAAATGTTGAAAAACTTCATATTTAGCAACATACTAAAATTTAAGACTTGGCAGCCTCGGCACTGCAAAATGCATATTCGGCAACCAAATTGCATTATTGCAGGGGTGGGGAATCTTTTCCATGGAGGGCCAGTGGGGGTGCCAGATGAGTCACCGCAGTACCTGGCTGCCATTGGTGGTACTGCACCACGTTACCATTAGTATGGTAATTTCATAATCATACTCCAACTGTTCCCAAAATTCACACAATGGAAAGTGGAGCCTCAGAGCACAGATTGGGCTTCAGAACTGGTTGTTCACTTCATTACTTACTGTGAATGTTACAGGAATGACTTTAAATTCAAAAGCCTTTTATTTCACATTAACTTTCAAATGCATTGTTAAAAAAACAGCTCAAGCATCCTTAATTTACACACTTGTGAAAATCATAAACATTACATATTAGATTTAATCTTTACAGTATAGCTATCTATTGTTAAATGGTGATACATTTGAAATTAAAATGACATTTACAAGCTATCTGAAACATGTCTGAGGTACACAGTGTACAATATACAACTTAAATTCCCCAGATTAGAATATTTCAAAACTATCAATTTGATATTTAATCTTCAAACAGGGCCAAACAAACAATTCACAACGCTCAGTGTTTAGGGTATTAAAAAACAGTAGGCACAAGAATATGACAGGCAGATTAAAATAAATTCTTTCCAGAACCAGTGCTTTGTTAAACGTAATGTATTGTATGGTGTGTGACAGCCGTGTACATTTACATGCCCCAGGAAGCATAAGGCGGCTCTAAAAGAACACGCTGCTTGAAACAGTGATATGTACATTTGTTTAAAAGACCTTTTCAGTTAAATGTTTGGTACAGCAATCCTTCAGTGTGTCTAATGTGTTCAACTGAGTATAGTTGTAGTGACATTTTTGCAATAGTATGAAGACATTTCCTGGTGCTTAGAAGTTCCTGGAACTGGGATGAGCAGTCATGTCCAGAAAGGGCCACTGTGTGTGCGGGTTCTCTCTGCAACTCCATAATTAGATTACTAATTAGAAGACTGATTAGCTAAAGAGTCCTTACACCTGGGTTTGAACAGCTGATCTAAAGGCTATCCCAAAAACCTACATCTGCACTGGCCCTTTGCAGATAAGATTGCCCACTCCCGACCTAGAATATATGAGCAGTTAAAGATGGTTGGCCATCTTCAAGAGTGGAGTCCTTACTAGCAAGTTTAATACACACCTATGTGCAGCTCTGGCCAGCAGTTCATTTAAATAGTCTAATTATTTGTCATTTTCATTTGATAGGTTGTTGTGTTGCTTTTCACTCTACCTCACAGGAGTCTTGTATATAAGTGCATCTTGACCGTATATAAAGCTCTTTGCTGGCGATCAGGACCCCCTAAGATGCCTCAAATGTCTGAATGGGGAAGCCCACTCCACCCCCACTTTGGAAGGAAGCTGTTGTGCGCAAATCCTTTGTAACATGGTTTCCAAGCACCAAAATGGGGAGAGTACCACCCCCAAGGCTGCTGAACGTGGATTCACCTGTAGGTATGCATGCTGAATATTGAATAGCAGGGTTATGTGGGGGGGGGGGGGGGGGGGGGGGGGGTTATGACACATGAGAGGCCAGGATCAAAAAAAGCAACCGCTTCAGCAGCAAGTATCACATACAACGAACTCCTCACTTCATGTCCCGGAGAAACCCTGTCTGACCGGCAGCCCAGTTTGTCAAACCTGCATCCAATTGTGGGTCCATAAGGAAGAAGAGCAATATCTGCCTGGCTCAAACGAGGAAGAGGAAGCATAGTATTTGCTGCCATCTCATTTTTCTCACCAGTTATATATATAAAGTGTGTGTGTGTGTGTGTGTGTGAATTTTAACAGCCTATCACAGTGACCAGGGGTGAAGCTTTTTTGTTGTGTACCAGTAGTCAAAAACTGAATGTCCTATGACATTGCTTGGAGAAATAATTCAAATAGGCCTTATTTGTGATGTGGATCAGTTCCAGGCTTGTATCAGGGAAGAGAATGTGCAGCGGGTGGGGGGGGCTTGATTCTGTGCCCATGATTCTCCTCCTCCTTAAATCACAGAGGTCGGCAGCTCCTCAGTTTTCCACTTCCATGTATTCATCACACTTTACTCCAGGAGAAACAGGAAGATGACAGATGCAAACCATTACTGATATTTTCCCTCACACATCAATCTCACTAACTATATGAAAATGGACTAAACCAACATGAAACAGCTGGTAGAATAAAATGTAGTCTTACCACCTTTCAATTTGTAAAGAATATTAATTGCTTATAGTTGCATTTAATAGAAACAAAGACATGTTAATTATTGTTTCTAATCCAAGAGTCCCCTATCACATCTGTCGGATATGGCCCTAGTTACCTGATCGAGGCTTTTTTTGTCCCCATTGACACCTTGAAGAAGCACAGTCTCTTCTGTCTTGTCTGTCTTCATCTCCATGACAATGTCATCTTTCTTACCCTTTTCCTTAGTTCTGTGGAGACATGAATACCCTGGTCACAAAACACTGAGTAGCATAAAATGATCAGCCCAACTGCTCATTTAAATATCTGAAGTTTGTGCTCACATTTCTTTCTTCCCAGAATGTCCACAGGAGATCTTGCCCTTCTTGTACAGAAAGTAGAGGATACTCCCCAGGACAGCCAGCAGGAGAATAGAGATGATAATGACAGCGATAATCACTCCGCTCTCTGGAGGAACACAGTGGAAATGCAGTCACATGCATTTTTCTCTCTCCTTATGCTGCCAGTATTTACACTCTGAAAATTAGTGATTCAAGGGATATCATAGCAAAGTTATCTTCATTTTTGAATGCTGAAAGTTGACAACATTGCCCATGCTGTAAACAATCTGAAGGGGTTTACGACCCCCGTATTTTATTTTTCTGAATTTAAGCACAGAAGCACTATATGCCCAACTGAAGAGACAGCCAGCAACATCTGACTACGCCCCATTTGGCATCACACAACAGCCAGTGCAGATGGCTGGATATCAGCTCAGTAACATTCGCAATACTATTAAACGTTAATAACATTACTTTGCTGTTGTATTGCAAAAGTACAGTAAATGCAGTAGTTCTTAACTGGAATATTCACTGGATATTTGTACATAATGGGTTTGTGTATTACAGATGGGACACACACCTTTTTGAACCTTCTTTGCTCTAGTACCTGTTAACAAACCAGATGACACAATTATTAGAACAGATTAAACATAGGCAGTAGAGATTTTTTGTTGAGTCATCCAGCTTTTCATTTGTTATGGTTAGTTATCAAGCTGGTGCGTGTATGTTTGGTCAGGTCCAGGATTGTTATTCTGGATTAGTGTGTTCCATGTAAAGGCTATTTCAGCTCTCAACAGGAAGCCTTTAAACAGGCAATGGCAGCAAGGGCCAGTGTTTAAGTTTGATTAAAGCTCCCCCTATGTGCCCCTCTGCTCTTCATTCCCAAGCCAGCTGGATACAAGGCACGTTCTCACTGTTGGGTATGGGTCAGAACCGGGTACAGATCATGTTCTCATCGTTGGGTATGGATCAGAACTGGATACAGGTCACATTCTCACTGATGCGTGTGGGTACAGATCACGTTGTCACTGCTGGGTATGGGTCTGAACTGGATACAGGGCATACCTTACCAGTCACTTAAGTGTTGTCACATACCATTGTCAGGTGGAAGTGAGCTTGATATCCCTGTAAACCAACAGATTACCTCTCACATTGTATTTCTTTCATGAAAATCAGCTTGATGTGTAAAAGGCTTGTAGTCATAAACCCAGCAAAGTAACACCCTAAACCCCCGCAGAGCCCAGCCAGCTGCTGACACTTACTGGTCCTAACCCTGACTCTGTAGAACTTCTTGTCTGTGCCTTCTTCATTGGTTGCAATGCAGTAGACTGTGAGGTTAGAGGTCACCTTCACATCCAGCGCACTGTGAGTCTTGGCCTCCAAATGGTTGCTCCACCCTGTCATCTATATTAGCCAGCAGAAGACCATGTATTACATTATAACCATTATAATAATCACAGGAACATGATGATATGGCCAATTCTTGCTAGGAATTGACCCAAAAACTTAAATTTGCATAGTGTGAGAGGGGCATCGGGTCATGTGACTTGGGGCAGGGATGTCACCTGACTGTTGTTGACTTTCCAGGTGAGGGTAGGTGTAGGTGAACCCAGAGCCTCACAGGTCAGGTTCAGAAAGTCCCCAATATGGGTGTCGATAATGACATCATCTGGAGAGATAATCATAGGGGGCCCTGTGGGGTGGGGAAGGTGTTAATAATGTCATACCTACCCAACTGCATCACCCCTCTATCTACAGTTCTTGTACCGTGGGAGATGGTGGGGGATTATTGGAGCTCACCCTGGGTGATTATATGGATGGTGGCATTGCGATGCAGATTGGGCAGAGAGGACACAGTCACTTGGCAGCTGTACTCCCCTGCCATTCCATGAGACACATTTTGTAGCTCTAGCACATGTTTCTCTCCAATCTTTTTTCCACCCTATAGTCACAGATTAACAGATAGTTACTGTCAATCACAGTCAATATATCATGTGGAACACTCGGCGAACTGTTATCCATGGCAACAGCAGTGGTACCTTGAACCATTCGATATGGGTGCTCAGGGAAGACAAGGCATTACAGGTAATCTTCTGGCTGTCGCCCAGCTTCATCACCCTCCCTTTCTCAGCCGTCAACACCACTTCATCCAGGTCTAAGGAGATCACAAGAAGAGCATAGAAATATCGTGGCCCTTACTCTCTCATAAAATTGCTTGTTGAGTATGTTTTTTTAGCAAGATGGAGCGGGTGAAGAGCTGTCTGGACAAGCTTTACAGCACTCACAGTGGACTTGAAGCTCAGTTTTCCCTTGCTGCTGGTCGAGTATGATGTCTGTATCCATGGGATCACACAGGTACGTGCCACTGTGTGCACGATTCACGTTCATTAGCAGTAGCTTTTCCCCATCCTGTTCAAAATCCATATCGATGCCCTAGGGACAGCAGAGGCAAACGGATGCATGGCACTGCACACACTCATGCAGGTGCATGGACATGCATGCTTACTTGTGGTCAAATCAATGGGTGACATGTGCCTGTATGATTTGTTCACTGAAGTGCAAAATCCACTGTAATTTTTTGAGCTGTTAAAGCAGTGGTTCTCAACCCAGCCACCCCCCACAACTCCACATTTTTGGTGTAATCCACCACATGTGGTAATTAGTTGACCAGTAAAATTAGATGTGTATGTAGCACAAAACAAATAACTGGCTTTTGGGGGGGTGTTGAGGACAGATGAAAACCACTATGGTAAGCAAGAGGGCTGGTTTCCTACCTCCTTAGAAAACAAAAAATATGACGGTGGATTCCCATTTCCATGACAGGAGATCTCCACCTTATCCCCCTCTTTGACCAGCCTCTTTGGATACGATATCCACATCTCAGTCTTTGTTGATGGATCTATGTGTGGGTAGAAAAAAAGGTCAAGGCTCTCATTATACTGACACCTGTCAGTGTTCAGGAGGCCCACAAGTGTATGAAGGCACTGTACATATGTTGTTTCAAAGTGTGCGTACATGTACGGTCAGATGTGGGACTGGTATGGTACGTGCGTGTGTTTTGGTCAGGTGTGGGACTGGTTTTGATCCAGTGTGAAATCGATGTGCGTGTACATTTGTTGAGGTCTAGGAACAGTATGGTGCATGTGCAATTGGTCATGGCTGGGGTCACTATGGTGCACATGCATTTTGTTGGGTTGGGGTTGAGTAGGTTGTGTGCATATGGTAGGCACTTACAGTGAACAGTGATATTGATGTGCTTTGATTCCATCATCCTTGTTTCACCAGGTAACAAGTAGGTGACCTCACAGTAGAAGACGGCATCCTTATCCTGCTTGGTTGCTTCATAGTAAAGCATACTTTCAATGGTAAAAAGTCCGCTGGACTCCTGTATCTCCTGCTCCTGTATTGAGACATCTGAGAGAAAACGGAAGATTCATTACACCACCTCATTACTCAAGCAGGTATCGCTTTTAGCAAGAATCCACCAGTAGAAGCAGCACTGAGGTTAACCAACCATAAATAAATGCAAGAACACAAAGCAGTTGTACTGAACAGTGAAAAAGTTAAACCAAACAGAGGCAGGAAGACTGTGTGATGATCATCTGACTCTGACAGTCTGCTTTTTCTCTCGCTGGCTTATTCAACTCTGTACTCACCTGTGCTTTGCTGCAGTGTGGTGCGGTCACGGTACCAAATCATTTTTGGTCTAGGGTAGCCATTTCTGGTCTTGCACGTTGCGACCTATAGCAGGGGTGGTGGGGGAGGGATGAACAGTGCAGGCAAAAGTAAAGGGCAATCTCTATGCTTAAGGCCCCCTGAGTGTCCAATTCTTTGCCATTTCCCTAGAACACATTCTGTCCACTTATTTATCTGGACATGTGAACAGAAGTGGATCCATACAGCAGAGCCGCCCCTGCAGCTGCAGCGAGGTGTAAACCCCTTGACATGTCTGCCCACAGTATCTCCTTCCCACACAAAAGAAATATGAAGCAAAGAACTTCTTTTTGAAGAGCATATCTTACCTTTAACAGCTCCTTGCTGTCAACTCTGAATATAGACCCAGCGTCTTCAATTTCTGGTGAATCTGGTGATTCTATGGGTGGTGTGAGGGTAGTAAAAAGTCAGAAGAGTTTAGTTTTAACATCAAACGTCCTTTTGTCCAAATAGTCTCTTAGTTCACGTTTAATCAGCATGTCTTGAATAACTGAATATTTATTGTGACAAATATTAAAATTACGCATCATGAGAACATGGTTAAAAAACCTTAAATCTTATCTGATGGCTCAGATTAGGTCAGAATTACATTGGACACATAATTGTGTTTTTTTTAGCAGACATGCTCTCATATTTATACCTTATTCTCATACATGGTTTTTAACTTTTAATTGTGTTCCTCTGTTGACTAAGGTATCTGACTATTCTGCATGTTGACAGTCCCGTCTCTCTGGTAGATATAATGCCAGAGGTGTACCGGGGTAGGTTAAAAAAGATTGCAGATAAACTCTTCACAAACAGACAGTTTACTTCCAATTGCTGGCAGTCGTACCGAACACATTGAGCATGGTCCGGTGTTCCTGCATCCCGACTGACATGCCATCCACCTGGCAGGCAAACTCCTGCTCGTCCTTCACCTTCAGGTCCATTATGGTTAACACTGTTTTTCCCCGCCTGTCGTCGTCGTCAGAGTCCCAGCTGATGTTGACGCGGCCGACGAAATCCGGCAGCTCATCGGAAAGGCTCACCGTGATGTTGCTGTTGTAGATCCTCTTTCTATCACCTTTTAACTGGTGAACAGGGACCTTTTAACGATCTTGGTTAGTCTCCCCATGTATATCAACCAGCGTTTTTTTTTTTTTTTTTTTTTTTTTTTTAATATATTAGTGTTAACTTGAAACACAGTGGTACCTCGGTTCTCGAACTTAATCTGTTCCGAACTCCGGATCGAATCCTAAAAAGTTCGAGTTCTGATCGAATTTTTCCCATAATAAATAATGGAAAACCAATTAACTGGTTCCCGGGCCCCCAAAATTACACCTAAATGTATGTGCGTTTTTTTAAGCATTTAAACACAAAATGAACAGGATAAAAAGAGAGCATTTTTTTCTTAATGGCTTCCAAAACGATAAAGATCTTATCGAAACATTACCCCTGTCCTGCCCCGATCGTCCGCTTCTTTCGTGTGCCATGCCTCCTCGTTAACCTCATGTGGGATCCCCATGTGATCAGCTGTTTCTGGTTGTCATTAGTCCTCTATATTAAATCCACGGTTCAGTTTGTTTCCCCAGTCCGGTCATTGGGTGCGTTCGACTTGCTTACCGCACTGGCTTAAAGCAATGCATTCTGATCCTGACGCAATGCATTACAGTTAGATGCATTGCGACCTCTCACCCGGCTGCACAAACTGG
>JAODJW010000036.1:4297648-4312446 GCA_026777045.1 Hyperopisus bebe | reverse complement strand
TCCCCAATAATCATGTTTCCCCCGTAATGGGTGGAGACCTCAACCCCCCCAATGCTCCAGCCAAAGTTACGCCCTTGAATGGATGTGAGGGTGTCCTAACATTTTGGCATCGCAGTTCATTTCTTCTTTTAAATAAGTGAATGTTTCTTGTTTTTGCATAGGTGATGCAATTATATGAATATAACTTGAAACAAGATTTAATATTGATATGTTGATATTATTAAAGTACTAAATATTTAATGGGTGTCCTATTTTTTTCATGAGTATACATGTTGGAAGTAATTCACATCCAAGTTCTTATGCTTGCACTAGAGTACACACCAGTTCATTTTTTGATGGTATCTCATGTGGTAATACTGTTTCATGTTTTAAATCTCTTACACACTAAATATGGAACTGAAGCATGGCATAAAAAAATTATATCCCAAATAAGACAGTATTTTCTATAATATACTATACTAGAGCTACATGATACTGGAAATTTTTTAAATATCAATGTGATTTTGTTACAATATCAATGAATATTAATATTAATGAATTTTTCACAAACCTGTCATTTATATGGCAAGGATGAAAAAGATTATGATTATCTTGGCAAATGCATGCAGCACTCATGCAAAAGCAGTGGTGGTAAACAAATTTTTTTAGACATCTACAGACGCTCCTCTACAGTACTTACAAATGAGCTACGTTCCAAACAGCCGTTCGTAACTTAAAATGTTTGTAAGTCATTATTCAACATCATTTTAAGGTTATATGCAAGTATGAAGAACTAGGATGCTGGGAGTACGCACCATGCTGCTGCGCGGTGGAAATAGCGGCCAGAAGTCATACTTGGCGGAATTGGCTCGCAGAAAAAAAAATTGATGTTGCGGGCAGGAAACAAGAGCCCAAGGAACACAACCTGGACTTACAGACCTCTTCGATCGTATGTCTGAAAGTTCACAAGTTGAAAGTTCATAAGTAGAGGAGTGTCTGTACTATATAATCTTGAAAAGGAACAATTATTAAAATTGCAAAACTTGTGAAATTTTGTTCCCCATGACAGAATAAATGTCTTAGTGAAACTTAAACCACCCCATGCTATAATGTCCATACAGTACGAAAAAGCTCAATCTTAACCCAGCTGACTATAGCAGTCCTTGAAACGTGAGAATTGCATGTGTATAGCATGTGATGTTGCTATTAATATCGCACATCACACAGCTTTATATACTACACCTTATGTTGGGATAATTCAGTGCCAGTACCAGTTATTACACCAGTAGAAAAGGTACCATACTGTTGGTGTTTTTCTGAAGTACCAAAAAAACGGTAACTTCTGTAGTGGAAAAGCACCCTAAGAGCTATCACACTAACTAAGCTCTTCCAAGTTGTGAAATCAGCAGAGGAGGCAGAGGAACAAGAGCTGAGAACAGGAAATATGTGAAGTTGAGCACAGGACAGGGCTGAAAACCGTCTCATACATACAACCTGTAGCTGAACAAATAGAGCATTGCACCAAAAATGCAATGGTCATGGGTTCTAATCAAATCATAACCTTTCCCTCTACTGTAAGTTGCTTTGGACAAACACTCTCACACAGAATCACACGAGTACTCTACTTCCAGAAGGTTTCTTTCATCTCCTCTGAAGTTCCTCCACACAGGTCCTACCTGCCATCAGTAAGGAAGCCCAATTAGTTACTCTCCAGATGCCCCTCAGCCTATGACACCGTATGACAACCCCAGATTTCCAAAGATTTAGCTCTAGCTGTACAACCTCCCGGCCTCACAGGGCATTGTCATCAAAACAAACCAGAAGACCTCCATGTTGCTCTGGAAGGTCAAATGTCACACATGTATGCGGGCCAACTTCTTAGTGCCCTCATAAAAAACTCTTCCATGCCCCTTTTATTCGTTTTCTTCTGGCAATTATCCAAAAATCACAATAACTTGTAGACCTTCTTCCTGCTGCATGAAATGTTCTCTTTTCTCATGTCCAAAAGCTCAAAGTGGTTCCCACATCAGCAAATATTTCTGAAGGTCCCCCAGGTTCATGAACTCCCAAGAAAGGAATGACACCCTTTCCTGCCCCCCCACCACACACAATCCAAAACAACCTCTTGGGGTTGGGGGTCTGTTTGACTCTCCATGGCCAAAATTACTGTGACCAAAATAACAAGGTGACTGAGAAGTGCAGCAATGAGGCCTGGTGATGGGAGGGGTTGCATTCTGCTTGAGCAGATTCCAGGTCGAAAGATAGAAGCCTGGAGCTTTGTTTTGGTGGTGAATGCTTTACCCAAGTAAATAAAAGTATTCCTAAGCAGCTCGAGCCTGTTTTTTGTATGCCCCCATACAGGAGTGAACCTCTGTACTGGGAGAAAAAAAACAAAATCCGCCGTAAGCACAGGGCCCATAAGATTAAAGAGGCATCATTTAAGGGAACTTAATACCCAAGTAATACAAGCTGTTAGGAATATTCGAAAACCACAAATATACATAATTGCTTCTATTCATCATCCTTAACAGGGTCATGTTGAGGATGAAGCCAATCTCAGCTCATCATGGGGCATGAGGCAGTGGACACCCCTAGGCTGGATGCCAGCCCATCACGGGGCACGAGGCAGTGGACACTCCTGGACTGGATGCCAGTCCATCACGGGGCACAAGGCAGTGGACACCCCAGGTGGAATGCCAGCCCATCGCGGGGCACGAGGCAGTGGACACCCCTGTACTGGATGCCAGCCCATCACGGGGCACGAGGCAGTGGACACCCCAGGTGGAATGCCAGCCCATCACGGGGCACGAGGCAGTGGACACCCCAAGTGGAATGCCAGCCCATCAAGGGGCACGAGGCAGTGGACACCCCTGGACTGGATGCCAGCCCATCACGGGGCACGAGGCAGTGGACACCCCTGGACTGGATGCCAGCCCCTCACGGGGCACGAGGCAGTGGACACCCCAGGTGGAATGCCAGCCCATCACGGGGCACGAGGCAGTGGACACCCTGGATGGGATAGCAGTTCAACATAGGGCACAGACTAATAGCGATTTGAGCTGCCAAGTCATCTAAACCTCATGTTATTGGATTCCAAAGTAAACACTAGGAAAAGATGCAAACTCTACAGACCGAGAGTGGCAGATATACATGATTCATCAACAGATAAATAAATAATGAGTAACAGACTCCTAAATAGGCTCAAAAGCAACAAACATTTTTAATAAGTAGCATGTAGCAGGACCACGTGTATGAGTGATGAGTCTTGCATCTACACAAACTCTCCAGCTCATCCTGAGAGACTGTAGCTTCCGGAAACAGCATCAATTATTAAGCATTACCTAATGATGGAGGCTGGGAAGGCCCCACCCTTCAGCAAAATGCATTGGCTGATCACACACGACTCTCAGGCAGTAAACGGCAGCCTCCTCTGGGACTGGCAAGCTAAAAGCCAGCTTGAGCAGGGCTCTTACACATGGACAAATATAGGGCCACAGTGACCCCACCCCCACCAACCATGCTGCTGTGGGAGTCTCATGGTGTGTGAGTGTGATGTAATGGCAGCAAAGAGCAAGCGACAGGATTGTTAACCTTGATACAAAGCACCTGTTCCTGTTTTCCATTCTCTGTTAGGTTTGTCCCTTGGTGATCCAATCCCAGAGCCCAGTCAGTCACCTGCATCTGATTCCTTTGCTTTTTCTGGATGTCCGTCCAAGGTTTGTGCCGTTTTTCAAATCTTGATGAGACTCCTATTCATTTTGGCAAACCTACTACCCTAATCAGATCCTGCTCCCTGGATCCTGCTCCATTTTGTCCGTAACTGGATTCTATAACTGGATCATGAACTTTCTGACCAACAGACCCCAGCATGTTAGGTTAGACCATAACTGCTCTACCACCATCACACTCAACACTAGCACTCCACAGGGCTATGTGCTGAGCCTGTTCCTCTACTCCCTTTTCTCCTATGACTGCAGGCCTATGTATGGACCCAACTCAATGAAGTTTGCAGATGACACCAAGGTGATCGGTCTCATCAGTGACAACAATGAGTCTGACTGCAGGGAAGGTAAAGCACCTAGCTGTATGGTGCGCTGACAATAACCTGCTACTGAATACCAGCAAAACCAAGGAGCTCATTGTGGACTTCAGGAAGGAAAAGGGAGACACCCATGACCCCACCCACATCAATGGCTTGGCTGCTGAACGGGTTTCCAGCTTCAAATTCCGGAGAACCCACATCTCAGAGAACCTGTCCTGGTCAACCAACATCTCCAGCCTGGTCAAGAAGGCCCCTCAGCACCTCTTCTTTTTCAGGACACTGAAGAAGAACCACCTGTCTGCCGACATACTAGGTAACTTCTATCGCTGTGCGATAGAGAGCATCCTGACCAACTGTATTTCAGTCTGGTATGGGAATTGCTCTGTTGCTGACTGCAAGGCACTGCAGCGGGTGGTGAAAACTGCCCAACGCATTATAGGGACTCAACTTCCTGCCATTGAGGATGTCCACAAGAAGAGATGTCTACGCCAGGCACGCTGCATTCTTAGGGACTCCTCTCATCCTGCTAACAATCTCTTCTAGCTCCTCCCCTCCAGTAAGCACTACAGGAACCTTCAGAATAAAACCAGCAGATTTAGGAACAGCTTCTTCCCCACAGCTATCACCTGATTGAACTCAGACCTCCGCTGAACCTTCCCATCCACACTCACAATTAACCCTCTACACTTTGTAGATCTGTTTACTACACATCTGTACATATGTATAAACGTAGACCAAGAACAGGAAAGGGAACAGGAACAAGGGGGATGTGGGAAATGGGACTGAACAATGCAAACAAAAACCCCAAATAAAACACTGTCTGCTCAGCACACCGGGTGTGGAATTCCAGACAATCAAGATGACAAACCCGGAAAAAAAGACACCAGAGAAACATCTGGACAAGAAGTAATAAATTAAAATTAGCTCCATAGAGCTGTAAATGAGCCTTTGTCCCAGATTATATGCATTGCACTCAGAGAGCACCCACAAGAATGAAACGCTGAATGACTGCTTAGTCTAAACCAGGGGCAGCTCGTGCACCCATGAAGATCAGTTCGCCAAACAGCCCTATAATTCCAAATAAATAAATAATGCAATTTGGGATTTATACGCTAGATATCAGGCATTCACTCATCTTCATTTAGTTTGTTCAGATGTTGTCTAAAACTGTCACACTGCGACTGTAGTTTCATTTATACAATTATCACTAACATCCACTGGCTGAAAATTGACACTGCACAATTTATGTTAATCGTGTTGTCTGATTGGGCATGTTTACAGTTTGGACTAAATTTGACTGAATTGTGTAATTTAAAAAATGTGAGTGGATAAGTTTTAATTCTGGCTGCTCTGGTTAACTGTTTATCCACAACCTTACAACAACTGATAAGATTCTCAACTTTTAGTTAGTCACCTAAGAAGCTGAGGAAGGTTCATGGAATGTCATTGTTTTTTAAATGTTATATTTAACAGAATAACACTGTATGTTGTTTTCTGATAACAGAATAATGGGCCTCATTCACCAACTGCTCTTACAAACAAATTTGTTCTTAAACCACACGTACACATGTTTTTTTACAAAGATTCTGACATTCACCGATGTTTTCTTATCTGAATTTGTTCTTAGCCAAGAACAGAACCTACGCACACTCATGACCATTCGTACGCACATTTGAGTAATGATAGTTGGTTCAAAATAATTGGTTATAACAGTTTTGTTCATTCTACAGATCATAAAACGATAGTATGTGTTAATTTATAAAAGTAAAATATAAAAAATAATTTTAAAGTGTAAAAAATATTTTCATGGCAGTAACGGCGATCATGCGGATTATAAATAGGTCAGAATCTGCATAAAAAAGTGTGTACGTGGGGTTTAAGAACAAATTTGTTCGTAAGAACGGTTGGTGAATTAGGCCCAATATTCTTAGAATAAACATACTGTGACACCATAGGGATGGTCAGGCATGTGTGGCACTGCTTGTATATAACTTTGTTATTTAATATATGCATCCAAGTATTTTACATTGGAAATAAGTGTTCTACCCATGAAGTGTTTTACTGTGAAGTGCATGTTATGTCCTGTCTCTGTGCTGCACCACGGTCCAGGGAAATACTGTTATATCACTGTACACAGCATAAATAGGTGATGTGATTAAATCCTTTTAAATTTCATAGAAACAAACCTTCACAGCCACATTCAAATATAAAAAAAATCCTTGGGAGTTATTCCACAAAGCAAAATGTGCTATGCTTAACACGGTTCCATCTACAGCTCTGGTGGAAGACAGACAGTGTCAAGCCTTTCAGGTAACACAGAATATGTTATTTATAATGTGCAAAAGTCTGTTCACTGATGAATGTTGTTCAGTGTTAAACACACCAACAATTGGAAGGGTAGTTCGTGATACTAATTTTCCTAGGAAGCTCTCATCCTGGAAAAAAGGTTGGAGACCTCTGGTGCATGCAGTAGGCTTACAAACATGTACTATATCAGTGTCAATGAAGGCTGTTTATACTCTATAATCTATCAGGCCTGGCTCCCGCTTTGACGGGAATTATCGGTCAGCCATCAGTGGTGGGCTGATTGTTCGACTGTACAAAAAACTGAGCAAAAAAAATGTTCTGATCTGTAACATATAACACTACAGTGTAAAACCATGGAGACGACAGCAAATCCTTATCGATCATCAATCTGAGACTCAGGCAAAGCTGAAGAGTCCGATTATCTAATAAAGGTCTCCAGACCTCTTAGTGCCGAGTGACACTGCCTCATGCTCGCCCCCAGCATGCACTGCACTTCAACAGGCAACATGTTCTCCTTGGATCGGTCCTCTGAACATAAGTGCCCTTTAGAATAACTGATCAGATGTCTGTTGTGACTGGGACACAGACCCTGTGGTTTCCCTTCTTTTCCTTCCTTGACTATGAACTACATTTCCACAGATGTTTTCCTACAAGACTGCCTATTGCACTTTGTTTATCTGTTTGTGACAGATTATACAGTATAAATTGCCCTCAGCGGTTGTTTAGCCACTGCATGCTCTGATTGGAAGCCATTACTCAATGCTCAGAGAAAATGTTTTGCAGGGTCTGTCCTGGCAGATATGGGACCCAGCGTATGGAAATAGAGATCCTGCAGCCACTTGGATCAGACTGGGTACTCTATGAGGAGTTCAAGGTTGGGGGTGGGAGTTTCTCCCCCGGGAAATTCCAGGCATTCTGTATCAACATGGGAAGTGCGTCCCTCACGGACGTCACATAAGTGCCGTTACATCAGCTATGAGGAGTGAGAAAAGCTTGAGTCATTAGGACTGGGTTCCATCTGGAGTACGAGTTGACATCAGGAATCACCAAAACCCAAACGGTCTTCCCATCTTACTCAGCTATGTCATTGAGAATACGAGGCCCCAATTTGTGAGACTGATGTGTTTGAGGGGTGTAGTCAAAGCTTTAAGCTTCCCACTCAACTTACTCCTAGCCCTCGGGAACAGAAGACGCCTGTGTCTTTGTCATTTCTGGCTTGAGAATGAAGATCCGAGGAGTCAAGAATTACATCGATCACTCCATAAGTGCCACCACACAACAAAGATACCCAGTTCATCATGGTGGCACATGCACTATTAAATCTCACCAGAAAATTACAGTAGAAGTAGGTCATGACTGACCTACCGTCTCCAAAAGGAACTAAGCTTACCTGTAAGTTTTCCTACATTTTTTGGTTCACAGACCCTAGTTTTTTAATAACTGAATATTTAAGCTACATGACACCAAGGAATTAAATAATTTTCTCCAGTGACCGAATGGCTCTGGTGTCATTAAAGGAAAATATGAGGTTGACAAATATAAAGGAACAAAGCATCTATTAGGATTTATTGCAGCACATGCTGTTACACTCCTGTTTCTCTTCATGACAATGTGAGGCAAAATCCTCAGCAGAGACTTCCTTACAGATCAGAGTAAACAGACAATCTACTACTCATGAGAAATGGAATGTCTTTGTGAGCTAAACTTTTAGCACATCCCAAAACAGTTCAACAGCCATAATCATCAGTTTAGATTTTCTTAAAGGACTGCTTTTTATATTATCATTATCATTATTATTATTATTATCTGTGATGCCTTTGTCTAACCAATGAGCAGCCTTTTTATACCAACTGTCTGAAGCCTAAGTGAAGGATGTTATTAAATCAAATGGGAACCCATTTGTCAAATAGGCAGTGCAGGGTGGAGCCTGGTGACACTGCTGACAGCACATAATTTATCTCCTGCTGAGGGTCTATGAAGTTCTTTACATGTATTCAACAGCCATACGATCTTTTGAAAGAGTAGTGGTGGTACCCTGATATCCTGGCTAAAAACTGTGGTAACATTTTACTTACAGTAAGGTCATGTTTTTAGTAATTTATAGAGAATCATAAACAATAATGCATTCATAAAGCATTATAAACATGGCAATAAATATTTATCAAAAGGCATGACACATTATAGCCATGTGTATTATGCATTATGAACGCTTAATGAAGCTTTCATCTATAAGGCACTATATAGATATAAGGTCTCCTTCCTAGACCTTCAATAATCCGAGTTCTTCAAAAGGTGGGCTAAGACCCATGCACCTATACTCAGGTTTATGGATGCGGATTGTGCCAGAAGATCTGTCAATTATAGTTGATGTGTGGAAGTTTAAGATGTAGACAGACCTCTTTCTGCTTATGCATATGAATTAATAGATAATTTTGATACCTTTCCAAAGGTTAATCTATGAGCAGGAGGTTGTATTTATTGCAGATTAAGAGGTTTGTCTTTATAATGTAATTACTGGAGGTATGGGGCCCCACATTGAGTCATTTGGACCATTTCAGGATGTCCGGGCATCACAAAGTCTCAGGATGAAGTGAGCACAAAGCAATCTCTTCATCATCTGGTCAAGCTTTCTCAAAAATATGTTGCTTTGGATAAAAGTGTCTGCTAAACAAAATGTAAATTATTCAACTAAGAACTGCTGACATGATTCTCCTTAAATGGCAACCGAGCCCAGATTCACTGCAGCCTTCCTGAAAGGTCCAACATCAATACACTCAGCAGCTTTGACTGCCATTAAAGGTTGAAACATTTAAAGACATTACAGGTTAAACTACGGAGTAAGATAATGGTGTCCAATGAGTGTTATTGCATATGGTGAACTTTTCAGGGGCCTAAGGCAGAGCTTTACTTGGGAGCCCCCCCTACCAAAGAAACTGATGATTTCTCTTCCTCCTCAATGCAAGTAATTCATTGGCCCACTGCAACTGTTTACTCTGCCTATGGCTAGAGCCAGTCCCGAGTCCCAGTTGAACTAGTGAAAAAAAGCAAGGAAATGAAAAAGGAGAACTTTACGGCTCGGGATGGCAAACAGTGGCATTGAATATGGACAGTGGATATGGACAGTGACATATCCATTGGGGGTTCCTTCTTGTCTGGACGCCATTAGTGAAAAGGCCAACAAATAGAAAAACACAATATTCAAGAAAGGAATCTTGAGAAGCAAGACATGAAACTTTCCTGTCTTGTCCTTGAATTGATACTGGGATCCCAGGTCACAGGGGCCAAATGAGAAACAGGCAAATACATACAAGGAACAAGACATAGGTGAAATGAATTTGGAAAAGAAAAGCCTTAAAAGATCCCCTGTAGTTTCTGACCAGTGCTGGACACGCTTGTGGCAGAACTGGAAGCTGGCTGAGAGCATCTTCTTACAGCTTTTCATGCGAGTCGGCTTATAACAACCTGGAGGAACAGGGTCCAGACCCAACCATCTTATGTCCTCAATCCTCCATGCATGACATTACTATGACAAGGCCAGAGGCAGGGAACTCAAGGGGAAACATCAATGTCCTGGTGCCAAGCCAGCAGCCAAATGTGCTCAAGCCAGTTTTTCCCATGTGGATTCCCACAGAAGCCTGATAAGTGCCATGTCCAGTCTAACACAAACAGGAGAAGTGAAACAAGCCCACTGGGGTAAGCTCTTCTGCTGGCGCCCTTCTTTTGCTTTTAGACAACATTGAAAGCACAGCTTCCGGGATATCAGCAGCACACTTAATGGGTGAGGAGTTGTTGCGTATCGCCAAGGCTGCAAATTCAAGTCTACATTCGAATTTTTCAGCCAACACCCAAATCTTTTAATTCAAACATAAAACATCACCAAAGCAGTTGAAGGTCAATGCCTTGCTTTATGCATAACAGGTTTTCAGTAGAGTTAATAATGCATAAACAAAGATTTCCAGAATTTCTTCTTGGCAGTGAATGTTAACTGCACCTATCTTTCCAGTAAAAAAAAAAAAAAAAAAAAAAAAACACACAGTAAGAAGCTGAAAGACAGAGCAAAGAACAATGTGGATGTACTGTATATGGAAGTCCAGCATAGCAATCTGGCTGAGAAAAACTTCCTGATGTCATCTAATGGTTACATCTTTGGAAGGAGAAGTGGAGAAGAAATGAGTCCAAGATGGAAGAAAGGTAGCAAAGCTAAGGGTCCCTGAACAGAGGAAAGTTCTGCCAGCACCACATCCAGCCACACGCGCACATCATACATGCGTTCCTCCTGCATCTCGAACTCCCTTATGAGGTTATGGACCGGCACCCCTCTCAGCTGACTCAAATCAGATGATGAAAAATAGTCATTCGTTCTGTATCAACTACAGAATCGCTCTGTATCAAATACATACCGCAATCGCGTAGAGAAACTGATTAGTTCCCCAATTTTAAAGCCCTTTCTCGGCGGATTATAGACTACTGACAGCAGCCATAAATAGTCAAAGTGGACGCGTCTCTCAGTTTAATAAGTGTCTCAGTTTGGCCTGTGCGACGTAAAAATTGGAATATGGCACTTAAGGCAAAACTTTCAATTCTTAAATCTCCTGTAGTTTTTCTAACAGTCGATACGCATGCAGTGGGCAGATTTATCGTATGAAAGAATTAAATAAAATAACGGCAACATTATTCATGGGGACACTGATCAATTAAAATAAAATAAAATAAAAAATGTCATCGGAATGGAAAACTAATTACATTGAAATACATTGACGATCTAGGAGTGATCGAGTTTACCCGCCACCCTTATCCTTTTTACTGGGAACACTTGTATTAACGTGGGAACTATATGTAGAGCTCTTTCTAACACAGCTGAACAACCTGTGTGATCGGACGCCGCACAAATCTAAACATGGCCAAATCACATTGTTAAATAAGTCAATAATGATTTACGTTTGGTATAATTTGCGTTAAATTGTTCACGCTTTAAACACACACACAAAAACACACACGTGTATACTCTATTCATAATCTACTACACGTTAAAATAAATTCTAAGATTAGGTTAGATGCCCTTTTCAGCTTATCACGTTGTTTGATAATCGTGTCTTAAGCTTGTACACCATGCAGGAGCGCTTATGTGTAAATGCTCACCAGCGTTTCATCTCCGTTTGCTGCAAACAAACCTTGAACCTAGAGTCGTCCATCATCCCAACTCCAAGCGCTCCCCGAAGTTTCCCTGCACAAGCCGGCTTTGCCTGAGAGACAGCGCGCAGTAACTCAGGAAGAAAGCCTATCGATTCCTGGTGTACTTACCTTGCAAAGTCAGGAAGATGACATAAAGTCCTGCGGAGTAAAGAGCGCTCTTCGACGCGGCCATCCTCAAACCACGTCTGATCCCGTCTGAAGAGCGAATGAAAGCACTGAGACGCGGACCCTAAATAGATTTAGTGAAAGCAAGGAAGAGAGGATGGGCGGGGAATTAAGCCTGTTACAGTAGTAAGAGGCGTTTGCAGGCTACTGTGCTCTCTATTGACGGGCACGTAGGGAGAATTAATCCACAGCGCACATATTCTTACATGGCATCTCTGCATTGGGAACACCTGATTCAGCTAATAATTACAATAATAATCCTTGCCAACGCACAAAAATATCGTGTATTTATTAAATACTAATTGGCCAGTTTGCTTCCTGGAAGGTAAAAACTGTGACAGACCAGCCAGGAGCAAAGCAGGCAGCTCACTCTCAAGGATTCCATTTCAAGAGGTGAGTAGGTTTACTGAACAGGCACAGGTAACGATTGGCTTTGAAAGCAACAACATAAATGGTCATTGTTATAATGTATCGTTATATGTGATACTGAAAATGCTATTGATTCTAATGCTAAGCAACTGGCTAGAGGCATAATTTCTCTGTATTCAAGGCATCCTCAAAGACAAGTCATACCTCTAATTGGGGGCCATACAGAGGAACACTTTGTTTTCCATCACCCTGCCGCATTCCATGTCTACATCAGATGGACATCCTCATTGTCAGCACCAAAAGTTTCTTTTCAGGGTCTGGTTCCTTTAGACTTTTTATTTGTGCCTTTCTGATACACTTTAGGAAATTTGGGGGTCATGAGAAAGCTCTCGAGAAGTAGGCTTTGGGACTCTATGACAGCGGAAGGCTCTCAGGGGCTGACTTGCACATGGAGTCAGGGACTGTATAATGCACAACATTGTCCAAGACTCTGACATAGAAGAATATCAGGGATCCACTCACGCACAGTCAGGGACTGTATAATGCACAGCATTGTTAGGGACTGACACACACAGACTCAGCATATATACATGACAGATTTTTATGGACTGGATGTATTGTATCTTTAATGTTTTGCGCATTTTGAAGGAACTTCTTTATATGTTTCTGTCATCTATGCCATTGCTCTAGCCCCCGTCGTCATGAAATGCTTTCAGAGACTCGTCATGGCACAGGTCAAAAGCAACCTTCCCCACTCACTGAACCCACTACAATTCGCACATTGACCTAATAAGTGGACTGAGGACGCCATATCCGCAGCCCTTCACCTCTCCCTATGTCACCTGGACAAGAGAGACACTTATGTTAGAATGCTGTTCATAGACTTTAGTTTGGCATTCAACACCATCATCCCCCAAAGACTATACATGAAACTGAGTGCAGAGTATCTCTGCAACTGGATACTGGACTTTCTGTCAGATCAGAAAAGCCTCAGTCTGTCGGTATCGGCGACAACATTTCCTGCACCATCAGACTGAGCACAGGAGCTCCTCAGGGCTGCATTCTCAGTCCACTATTGTTCCCACTGCTGACCCACGACTGCACGGCCACACACAGCTCTGACCACATCATCAAGTTTGCAGACGACACGACTGCGGTGGGGCTCATCAGCCACAACGGCGAGTCAGCATACAGAGATGAGGAGCAGCAGCTGGCTGTCTGGTGCAGTGAGAACAACCAGTCACTGAACGAGGACGAAACTAAAGAGATGATCGTCGGCTTCAGGAAATCCTGCTCCACCCACATCCACACCCACACACCACTCAGCATCAACGGCTCCACGGTTTCTGGGAGTTCACATCCCAGATGGCCTCACCTGGACCACCAACACAGCCTCCATTACCAAGAAGGCTCAGCAGCATCTTCACTTCCTAAGGCGACTGAAGCAGGCCAGCCCCCCCCCCCCCACACTATATTCTACAGGGGCACCATAGAGGGCGTTTTGACCAGCTGCATCTCCATCTGGTTCGGCAGTGCCAGCCTGTAAATGCAGCTGGCAACATCATCGGCGTGTCTCTCCCCTCGCTGCAGGAGATCTTCTGGAAATGTTGCAACATTGTACTTGACTCCTCACCCCCCTCACAAGAACTGCTCACACTGCTCCCATCTGGCAGATGCTATCGCAGCGTCAGGGCCCGATCCACCAGACTGCGCGACAGCTTTTTCCCACAAGCCATCAGACTCCTAAACATACTGCCTGCCCTACCTCTACCTCACAGACACACTCGGACTGTGAACTGACTCTGATCTTTGCACCCCTGCACTTTACACATGTTTTGTGATGCACACATTGCTACATGGACAATCATGTTTATTCCTGATAGATTGTTCATATACTCACATCAAACGCTGCAGATCTTATGCGCACTTAATGCACAAAGCAATATTTGCACATTATTGAAAATTGTTTGCATATATCTTTGTTGTTTTCTGTTACATAATTGCACATATTATTGTACTTACAACGAAATTGCACATACCTTCTGCCAATGGTGTGTGTGGTAGCACTTCTAGCTTACCTCAGAACTGGATTTTTTTCCTCATTTAAAGTAGAATTGCGTAAATATTTTATACTTATTTAAAATAACACATTTTGAAGTCATTACAGTGAAAGTGTTTTTCTTCTTTGGTCTCCTTAAAAGTTATATGACTGTTTAGTTGCTTGATAACAGTAATTGCTACAAGAATAGTCATCAGCTATATATTCTATTCTATATATTTTACAATGCACATTTATTTTTCAGATGAAAAGCATGCCAGCCTCACTATGCTATTGGGTGTTATACTAGTGGGGGGTGGGGAAGCATTTGTGATTAGGCGACTCAAATGCCTGACATTTGCTGATTATAAACGTCTCAAATGTTATCTTGAAAGAGCACCGTGGTGCTACTCGGTATGTGTGGACCACTAGATTTAAAAAAAGAAAAACTTTATGAGGTATATGAACTATGAACTTTTTCCCCCTTTGTAGCATCATAACAGGCTTTTGCCTGTTAAGCTATACCCCTTTGTAGCATCACAACTTTAAGTGCTGGTATTCTCTGTCATAATAATAATACAGTGGTACCTCAGTTCTCGAACTCACTAGAACTTGAATTTCTTAAAAATCGAACAAACCAGTTTGACCTAGAACTCGATCTGAATATCAGAAGTCGAACCGTGAACGCTGACCTAATATAAATTG
>JAODJW010000036.1:4248700-4261991 GCA_026777045.1 Hyperopisus bebe | reverse complement strand
TGTCAAACTTTATTACTATGTGTATTTCATATTGCATGTGAACAATGAAAATAAATCTGACTTTACTAATAAGGTGGAATCACAAACAACATTATATCCTCATCCAATAACGTTGTATGCAATATTCCAGGAGATGGCGCTTTGCCGTAAATTAATTTCCAAGCCTGTTTAGCACTCAGAAAACTACTTAATCGATTGGCCACAAGAGGGCATCTGTCTATTCAGCACCAGAAAGCCATGAATGTGACTGTAGCTATAATTGATACATTGGTTAGTTTCATAAGTTCATTAGTTTGTTAGTTCATAGTTAGTTAGTTTGACTGATAAATGGAAGCACAATTGGTGTTACACATATGTCAGAGGCTGTTGTAAAAACAGTGTTACTCAGTTGGTCCCCATGGGGAAGTTGCCTTTTTGTCTGTCTTGTCCCCCATGAGACACACATAGAGATGAGATTAAGCTTAGAAGTCATGGTTAAGGACTTTACTCAGGGGCCCAATGGTGGCATCAATGGTGGCATCAGTCTGCCCACCTAGGGATTTGAACCAGCGACTTTCTGATCATAGGTACACCTCAACACACTGCCCTTCCAGTATATAATACAATGCTTGATGTTTCTGCCATTTACGTGTGCATCCATTGGTTCCGTTCATCCATCATCTAACTGCTTGTCTGGTTATGGTTATGGCTGAATAACATCCCTGATCTTTCAGGGTTCAGAGTTAATTGGCAAATTGGCCTTTTCCCTTTGGTGCTGTAGTGGCACTTGTATGTGTGTAACTCCTAAGGAATCCCAAAAGATTCTCTTCCTTTATTTCCATCAAGTCATATAAACCTATGTTTAATTGAAAATGGAACAAAGACAATATATCAAATGTTGAAACTGAGAAAATTTAAGACAATGCCAAACCGCATTCTGCACATATTACAACGGCATGGCTTCATAGTAGAAGAGTCTGGGTGCTAGACTGGCCTGGCTGCAGTCCAGACCTGTCGGTCACCCTTTGGAAACATTTGGTGCATCATGAAACAAAAACTACAACAAAGGAGCAAACAACAAACCTCGAACTGTCGAGCAGTTGAAATCCTATATCAGGCTAGAATGGGACAACATTTCACTTTCAAGACTCCAGCAGCTGGTCTCCTCAGTTCCGAAACATAAACAGAGTGCTGTAAAAGTAGTGGTGCAACACAGTAGTAAACATGCCTCATCCCAACTTTTTTGAAACATGTTGTTTGACCTGAAATTCACATTAAGCAAATATTCCTCATAAAACAATACTATATGTCATTTGATATGTTGTGTTTGTTCTATTTTCAATTAAATACAGTATGGGTTTATATGATTTGTAAATCATGGCATTCTGTTTTTATTTACATTTTACACAGTCTCCCAACTTTTTTGGAAATGGAGTTGTATCTGTCTGTCTGTCTATCTAAACTATTTATTAATCCAGTGTTTTACCAACCCCTGATAGTGTTACTTAGGAACACCATCCTTATCTGGAGAATTGCTGACAGCAGGATTTTAATACAGGTTACCTTGTACTGTATACATTACATATCACATAAACCAGAATAAGTTATCAAGACCATATCCATTGAAAAAGAAAAAGGAATTTAGAGCTCATGTTTCAAGGCAATGGTGTTTATTTATAAAATGGTTCACAAATAAAATAGTGGTTATGGCTACAAATTAAAACAATTCCAAAAACTTGTCAGAATATCTTACATAACTTTCCTATGCATGGCTTTCCTTGCAGCTGTGAAAACAAATATTAAACTTTTCCATTATTTGAATACCAACAGCATGCCAAATCACGCATTAAACAATCTTGTGGACACAGAAAAGGAACATTGTGCTGACAAAGGCTTTCTTAGTCAGTAGTATAAAGAGAGGTAGAGGTAGAGGACAGGTAACAGGTGAGAGAATAGCATCACATGAGGGCTGAGAGAATGAAGCCAACTGCAACGATTCTCCTCGTCACAGCTGTCCTACTGCTGGTCCTCTGGACTCCCGCGCTGGCAGGTAGGAGACATGCGGAAAGCATTCTTTCAGCTACAGCCAACATTCGTTTGATCCATTATAGTGTGGACTAAGAAAAAAACTGAATATGCCCACCAGGGTTAAATAGGAAAAGTTCTACCTGCGTTTGATGTTAATTTCCGGCACACAATGATCCATCAAGTCTTTTTCAGCAACACTCTTTGTGACTGATAAAGTTAATAAGATGTAGTTTGAGGTTTAGTTATGGGTTTATTGTCTTATGTTTCAAGTTTCAAAGTTTTATTGTCAGATACACAGTTATATTCAGTACAATGCGCAGTGAAATAGCCAGTTGCCTAGATCCACACTGTGAAGAGGCATAAGTTTAAGGGATAAGACATAATGTATCAACATAACGTACTAACATAACATATCAACTATCATTAAATATTGAACACTGAAGAATAAACTATATACATATATATTTTCAGGTCCCCACAAAAATCTGAGAATGCAATGAAAAACCTAAAAGTTTAAAAATTCTTGTATTTTGTTTGGTTACTTATGGTTAAGGTTAGGGCTGGGTTGGGGTTAAGGTCATCATGTTGGGATTAGAGTTTTCCCTATGGAAATGAATGTCCCCACAAAGATATAATTACAAACCTGTGTGTGTGTGTGCGTGTGTGCATGTGTGTGTGTGTGTGTGTGTGTGTGTTGAGTAGACTGAGAATGTTAGCTATACAGGTCCTAAACACTGTCTTCACTAAGCATCCTAGTGTATAGTAAAATGGAAGTTTTGCCCATAAATCTCACAGATTCTGGGTGTAGGTAGGGAGTAATCAGCATTTTTTCAGAATAGCCAACCTTGTCTTTGCACAGGTTCTGCAATGTCCCCCCTCAGTATGACAGTGTTTGACAGCATCACAAACACTCCTAATCAGACCTACAGCACAACTATCGTCTACAGGGGCGTACTGCTGGGCGCCATGAGACGGCTGATGATGGAATCGAATGACTTCAAGTGAGAAAATGATACAAAGTTCATATCTGCGTAACTGTCTAACAGACACGTACCCAGAACAAGTTGGATTAAAAAGTTCATTCATTCATTCATTCATTCATTCATTCCTTCATTTGTTCATTACAGCCTTACAGAATATCCTTCATACAGGTCAATATTAGTTGAGGTTCTTGACATACCCTTCTTATGCAGCAGAATTTTCACACCAGTTAATCAGAGTGACAAACTTTCCGTTTGAAAAGGCTACATTAGGGCTCTTCAAATCTGGACTTCGATTCCAAATCCAGGCCTTGTTTTCAGTTTTCCCAGGTAGTTATGCTGCATTCCATTTGCCTCGGGATCCGATTTTCGAATTCAGGAAAACCAACTCTGATGCGTTCCATTTGCCACAGAAGTAGCAATACCATGGCCCCATATGAAAAAGCAAGATTTTTTGCTTAGCCGGACAACTTGTCAGATTTTAGGTACCTCAGTTTAAATGGCCTTTATCTTCGTTCACTTACTATTAGCCCGAACTACCTTAAATCCGACAAATAATCCGACTAATCATGAAACCCAATTCTAGACCGGTTAATTGGTAGCCATTGTTAGCGATATCAGTTGATAACACATTACGCGCGTTGCTTCACATATAAAACTCCGTAGCAACACGTCCACAGATAAGTTGGACGGTATAGTGTGTGCGACCGATTTAATGAGCCACAAATGAGTAGTAGTGCTTAAACAGGATAAAACTACAACTTTCCCTTCTGTTGATAAAGGGTGCAGCCATCTTGGATTCTGAACTTGGGATCCTCCGTGCTGCTCCGAGATATTTCTTGGATCTCCAAGAAACGGGAGCGTGCATGTCATCACTTCCGGCTTCAAAACTCGGAATCTGACTCGGAATCCGAGTTCTGAGGGCAAATGGAATGCAGCATTAGTTTAATAATCACTGATTCTGATTGGTCAGAGGCTTCACACCTGGCTCACAGGTAAAGGAAGGCTGGGAAATCAGTAGTGCTCGGACCTTTGAGGACCGTGATCTCAATAATAGGGGGCTACATGAAAAATCATGTACACACAGCCTTACATCGCACTCATGAGGACAGGTAGAGCATGTACACAAAATTTCCTACCATCTCTACAGGTTCACAGTGCTTGAGAACTTCAATTACGGCCCCTACCTGGAGAGCATCAATGGCATAGCAGGCAATGAAGCTGCTCAAACCTACTGGGAGTTCCTGGTTCGACTCGCCAATGGTACCATCTTCAAACCTGATGTGGGTGAGTGTCACAGTGACAGGGCCTTGACCTCAATTCACCTGAGTTATACAGAAATAAGGCTATGAAACAAGTCAAATGTAGCTTGTAGAACATCATTTATGTCAGACTTTCACCATGCATTCTTTATGAACTCTATGTCTAGGGGAAGATTAGCACCTTGTTACAATGTTAATTTTAATGCTGCATTGTACAAGTACAATAGGAGTCTTAGCATGGAGGTCAAAGCCTGTGGGGCATAAAGGAGGAAATACTAGAAAATATTTCAGACCAGGGGTCCTGGGGGGGTGGGAGGGGGATTACAGAAATGGCAAGATGATACCCTGAACCTGACCGGAGTCTAATGGCTATGTTGTGCCTTTTTTCAGGGATTGGTTGCTACATCCCAAATGTGAATGAAAAAGACCACACAGCTGAACACATCATCTTTAAATTCTCCCGCTGGTGAATGTTTTGTGGAATCAGAGAGATTGACACAGATGACATGGAATGATAGGGCCGATCTTGCTGAAAGAAATGAGTAATTACTTTTTAAAGCTTCCAATGGTGTCACAACGTGTCTTCTTACTTCCATAATGTCTCATGCACACAAGCACTTGCTAAAATATTATCTATGACTTCAGCTGACCACTAATAGCAGGTTCCTATACTGAGAGTCACAGGAAGAGCACTGAAGCAAGTGACTGGTACAAAGCCGATAATCGGACCACAACACAGCCACTAATACTGCCGCTAATATAAATTACATGAAATTCCATTTATCCTGTATAATCCTGCATCTAAACTGAAAACCAAGGCCTGGATGTGGGGGAATGTCTATAAGAGATGAGACCAAATTCAGCAGTCAGATTTCTCAGTCAGATAGATTTGACTACCAGATGAATTTTCACAGTTACCTGTGGAAGGAAGAAGGCAGCTGACAAACTGGTTCTTAGACAGGGTAAGATCAGGCAAAGGTGCCATTTGAAATGGAAGCATCCAGATCATGAGCCTGCACCATTGTCTCTGGTGTCTCCCAGCAATTACAGAAATGTAATGACAAAAAGGAAACCTTAAACCCTCCATTTACTTTCTCAAGGCCACTGCTTTGTTTGCATTCTGCTGTGTTTGAAATTCCAGTTCCCCATACCTCTATATACAGCATAAGTACTTCATAGTGTAATGCCTGCTCTTCTGACAGGCTACATTCTGCTGTGCATAGGCAGACATTTAGAAATAACACCTAATAAACCAGTTTTCAGGATCTGCACTTTTGTTGCCAAAGAAGTGTTTAACATCCCAGTTCTCCATATCTCTACACACAGCACAAACGTGGGAAATGAATATCTACTCTGTGAACAGTTTCATTACGTAGTGAAACCATTAATCTTTCCATTAGACAATGCTCACGAGGATCACATGACGACTATTGCAAATTATGGCTGCAAGTCATAGAACGCTTTGAAACTTTAAACACATGAGACAAGGCAGGAGCTGAGAGCAAGAAATAAGAAAAAGTATGTCTCCCCAGTTTGGGGTCCAAACACAAACACCATCATCTATATTTCCCTACCGTGTCATTTCTTGTGAACAACTCTTTCCGGCATCCTTCTGATATATGACTCAAATAACAATAGACTGGAGACTCACCTCTTCACACAGTTTGTTTTAAAAAACTTTTTCTAGTCTTGTTAGAAATAGTCCTTGCAGGCCATTGAAGAAGCATGTGTTGTGGCTCTCTCCAGACCATTAATTGCACAATAGGATATTAGCTGTATTAGAAGTAAATTAAAATTGCACAACGAAGCACTCAGTTAAATAAGATAACAATGTTATCAAAGGTTTTTTTCATGTCTCTTCATGAAAGTGTCTGCTAAACAAATTACACCAAATGCAAATGTACAGTATTTACTTTTTAACACTCCTGTCTGTATTTTTACACCCCAAATATACTGGATACTATTCAAATTCCACAACACCAGACAATCACCCACATTACTGTACCAACAATAAGAATAAGGCACTCCTGTATTCGTTGACTGTGGTAAAAATTATTTCACAATTATTAATTACAAAACCAGGATCAGTTTTCGTGAATCTTGAATTTAAGGAGGGAAACCAGGAGGAGGAAAAAGAACTTTCTGAAAAAATAACAATAAAAGTCCTCTGCTTGTTGAAATTTCTTCTACAAGTATGAATGCACTTAGACTTTCAATTGACTAAGCTGTCTGTTCTGGAGTGATAAAAAATCGCTTGTATGTCAAGCAATTTGTACAGATTTTTGCATGTCTAGTGATGAAGGCATGCTGTGATCAGATTCCAACATGGAAGAAAATTGGAGCAATTCCTCTAGAGGTGTAATAGCCGACATATCACATTTCACAGCCCGCAATTACTAATGTAACAATGCCCCTGTGCATTGTGGTTAAGAAGCCCTGTTAGATCCACTGATATTTTTTCTGAACTACTTTTATTTTATATGTAGTTTTATGCCTGCAGTGTTTAGGCTTCTCCTGTTGTCTTGCTGTTGGGATTATGACCGACTATCTGGAATAAGGATTGAAACTGGACTTCACCTGTTAAGACAGGATGCTCATGTACTAGCAATCGCTAACATCCTGAATAGTACAGAATGAACTCTATTCATCTTTTAAGGCTTAGAGACATCTGGGATGTTCATGATAGACAAGGTTATGTGGTAGCGTATCCTGTGCTACGATTGTTTGTACCATCTGTCATTCAGTACCTTCAGCTTAATGCTTCTACTATGGAGACGGGATTTGGAGACAACAACTTGTGCTTTTCTCTACAATGAAAATAAGATGGTCCTGGGACAATTATGGGGGCGGGGCAGGATGTTGGGTTTTGAATTGGGGATACAATGTTTCCAAGTGCCTTAGGTATGGATACTTTAACTTGATTAGGGATGTAGGAACTGGAAGGGGGCGGGGGACATATGTTTACATATGTCCTGTTTCCCTCAAATAATTTGCTTCATGCCCCCCCCCCCAATAAAAAGATCTTTGCATTTAAATTATGTTTCATAACAATTAAAAGTGTTTAGTGCATTATATAACATTTTGCAGTTTTGAAATACAATGACAAGGGGCGGGCCAATAGTTTATCGAGATGGATCATGGGGGTGTGATGACGTTATATGAACCGTACCCGAATACTGGAATTTTCACCACCACTTCAAATATGAATGAATGAAAGGGGATATGAGAAAAAAGCAGATAAAAGAGAATTTGAGATATTAGATATTTTTTTGAAGTAAAAAATATTGTAAGTACTTTACTAAACAACTACATGCATATCACATTGCGCGTTGAGTCCCTGCCTCACGCCTTACGCTGCCTGGGGTGGGGCCCAAACACCCCAAACACCCCAAACCCAACAATCCCTATGCGCTACTTCTTAAATAAACTGACTACAGCTGGCAATTTGCTATGTAATGTTTCAGTTTTTTTCCTGCAACTTTGCTAATGTGGGTTCATAATCTGTAAATAACTAAGTATTACGTGTATTTTAGGAAAATTAACGCAGTATTTACATCAGTTGGTTTTTGATTTTTCACGGGTTAGTCATTCTTATCCCTGCTGACACAGCAGAATAATGGCTAGCATTATAACTAACCTTAACCAGTAAATCATCCCAGAAATCAGTAACATATCACAGTGGGCAACTTGTGAAAATGTTGCATTGGTATATATTTTCAGTAGTATCACTTTGTGTACCCCTCCCAATACCAAACGTTCTCTGAAGCCCATGAATTGGGCTGTTTGGTAGCTGACATGCAACCTGAGGAATACATTTATTTTGAAGCTATATACATATTATCAAAAGAGTGCAGAGTTTTGCATGGAACAAGAAGAATTTTTTTATTTTGTGCACTTTGTAAAAAGAAGTTGGTGACAGCCTTGGTTTTAGACCCTGCCCCTACCTTGACCCCACCCCACCCCTGAAGATAATTTGAATTGTCACTGCACAAAGGAGAACAATTTTGCAAGACAAAGACAAGACTTATTGATATTAATAGAAAATGACATCATGTTAATGATATGGCTTTTCACATGACCTCACCCCACCCCCTGCCTTACCACAGTGAACAGTGTTAAGGCAAAAATCCTCCCAGCTGAGAAATGTTCCCTGGGCAGCCATGGTGATAGTAATGGTATAAATAGAGGACAGGTGACTACAGGGAGCCTCAGACAAACACAGGTGACTACAGGGAGCCTCAGACAAACGCAGGTGACTACAGGGAGCCTCAGACAAACACAGGTGACTACAGGGAGCCTCAGACAAACGCAGGTGACTACAGGGAGCCTCAGACAAACGCAGGTGACTACAGGGAGCCTCGACAAACACGGCGGGCAGAATGGCTTCGGCAGTGATGACTCTGGTCTCTGTGGTCTTCCTATTTCTGATCCCATGTGTCACAGCAATTGGCCCACACTTAGGTGAGAATATTATATATTTTTATTGTGTCATATTCTACAGCTTGTTTTCACATGATTTAGCAGTAAATTATGAGATACTCAGTAATGAGGGTGAGACTGTTAGACTTGCTTTGGACTTGCTTTTAGATATGCTTTGGATTTTCACAGCCCCCATGGTCATGTCACCAATCACCATAACTGTGGTCAACAGCATCACACGAGCCCCCAATAAGACCTTCTCGGCCACTGTGGCCAAAAGGGGACTACTCCGGGGTGCTATGATACGCCTAGCTGATCATAACCATGGCTTCAGGTCAGTACAAAATGATTCCTGTCTATACAGGATTATGGCGCAAATAAAACAAAATATTTTGTCTTTGGGTTAAAGCTCACCCCTTTGTCTCCGTAGATACTCGATCATAGAACACGAGGAGTATGGTGTTTTCCTGAGGAGCATCAATGGTGTATTAGCTGACCATGAACAAAACCTTTACTGGAGGTATTGGGTTCAGCTTGCCAATGGATCCATCATCAAACCAAACGTGGGTGAGTCAGAATGGAAGATCAAAGCCTGATCTTCATTCAGCCTCTGATAAGACATTGATCCTCATCTTAGTGAGGTACACTCATGGAAAGAAAAGTTACTTGATAGTCTGACTTAAATTGATGCAGAAATCGCATGTAAGAAGATGAGGAAAATCTCACTGCTTAAGTCAGATGAATGATATTGCAATGGAAATGCGAAATTATAAATTTGGTTAGTGAAGGTTAAGTAAACAAAAGAGTATGTAATCAGCTAAGGTACTACTAGCATCCAGCCTATGAAGCTATTGGTTGTGTGGTGCCTCTATTTCCAGGATTCGCTTGCTACATGCCCAATCCGAATGACAACATCATCTTTGTGTATGACCAGTGGTGAAGATATTCAGCAGTTTGGAGAGGGATCAGGCTTGGGGGAGATTCTGCAGCAGTCGAAAGCTTGGCCTTTGGGGCTGCCACTGCTGTCAGTGAAATAAACAAATTCATCAAAAAACAAATTATCTTCATGATGTCATTATTCATTTCAACAACTGACCGGCACATACATGCAGTATAAACAAATTCACAATCAAAAATCCTACTGAACACACACAGCTTCTTAATATATCATTTATTTGATAAGCACTTCTATTCCAAGATCCACAGTTTTAAGCATCTGGAGATCAGGAGAAGTAATTAAGAGGTGAAAAGCTTTGTGGTGGGTGAAGCCACCTCTCATATAATCGTTTGGTCATGATTCCAGAATAAGAGCAGTAGTCACACCTATATTTTCTTTAAGGGTTTGGGGCAAAACAGAACTTTAGATTTTCAGGATTAGAGCAAGTCCTAGTCTGCTGTATGAAAACCAACATGGATAACATCAAAAAACACCATCTGTGAGGACACCTGCCATGTAATTGAACATATTTCATGTAATAAACTTTAATAGAACCCTTGGATGATTACTGTGGGTGGACTGGTGACTCTCAGGCTAGGGCTGTGTGCTAGCAACTGGAAGGTTGCTGGTTTAAATCCCATAAATGTCAGGAGTGATTGTACTCCATTGGGCCCTTGAGCAAGACCCTTAACCTGCCATTGCTCCATCCTGGGTATGACATTAACCTACATCCAGCCCTGCAAGCAGGTCCCAATTTAATAAAACCTAAATCCCAGAGGGGATGTTGTGGTGTCCCTCTCAGAATTCCATCCATGGCGTCTACACGTGGTAGAGGAGATGTACCAGGTGATAGCGAATCCCAAAAGCCACAGCACTCCCAAGCACCTGCAGAGAAGCGGGGGTTGATCAGACAGCCATGCCACAAGCATGATCCCAGGACGAATAAATGTGACGTCATACGACAGCACCTGTATAAGCAGCATTACGCTTGTCAGGGTTCTTTCATACATGGGTCCCAGAACCTTCAGCACCAGGTTGATGAGGGTCAGGTTGTTGCATTGTATAAACTCTCCATCTCCCTCTAGCCCTTGCTGCACATCTACAAGCCTTAATGTCTCTGCAGTAAAATCAAAAAACCCTAAAAACAGAATAGGCCCCTCAGTGATATGATTTTATTATTGTGTAAGTAAGAATAAAGCAGAAATCTTTCTTCCTTAAATTGTGGGGCAGATCTCCCCAAGACACTCAGAGTGACCCATTAAAGGCAGTTAATGGAGAGGCCAGGGCTGCCAACCTGCCCATAAACACAGTTTACCTTTAGAATGAGGTCTCCTAATTTGCCGAGGTCTTTCTTCTTAAACTTGGAGTAGCTCAAGCCCAGTTTTCCTGTTTCAGGATTTAGTCTTTACTCAGCAGCCCAAACACAGTGAAAAACACTTTGTGAAAAACACATTGCTTCAATCCTCTGTCTCCCCGGCATCTGACCAAAAAAAGACCCACCATCATATCAGGGCGACCCTGGCTTACCTGGGCAGACGGTGTCGTGGGCAGGGAACCAGGTGGAAGAGCTGGGGCAGCGAGTACAGGAAGTTAAGCACTTAAGGCATGAAGAAGAGCAGCATCACTGACTGTGCATTTCTAAATAGCTACATTGACAGATAATAATTAAATCAAAGTTTTCACAAAATACTTAACCTGAGATACATACTGTATATCTGATATTTCCTGAATCTGTTACTAATATATATATATATATATATATATAATTTCCAAAATCTAATTCAGAAGCTTACTCAATAGTACCACTGCAGAACTCCTCCCCTCTACTGGATCAAAATTCCAGAAGAGGGCGCTTTTGTGTAGACCAACCTCCAATTCCATTTAGACCTCAGAAACCTATTAAAACAATTCATCACAGGAGGATGCACTACCAATGTGGCCCCAGAAGTTCATGCATTGTCACAGTAGCTATAACAAATACTTCAATTGTTTTGACTAACCTTGATGCCTTTGAAACCGTCTTCACTGTGAAACCAATGACTATATATGAATATTCTAATATATTACAGAAATTAATTAAAGGTAAAATTGAATTGACATTCCCCTCTTATCATACTGCCTTGTTATGGTGTAAATACAGTTGCTGCAGTATATACCTGTGCTTAGATGGAGGAGCTGCTATGTATGAATGCTATAAAGCTGGAACAAGAATGAAAGCCATCGGTATGAACTGACCCTACTGGAGAGGTATAAAGTAGACAAATCCATGACATAAAACTGTAGCTGAAGCAGAATTTTTGTAGAATGAAAAACAAATGTACCATTTTATCCTGTCAAAACCATCCAGGAATACTACAACTTCAGTTGAGTCAAAATTGGGGGATAGGAGGATATTAAGTAACTTTCTTGTGTTATGAAAAGATTGCATTCCCAACATCGAGCCCAATTGGTCTGTGGAGATTAAAGTAGGAAATGCCTCTTAAAGACAGGGAGGCAGCAGGCTGGTGTATGTTAAGTTTGGGGGTGTAGTTAAGACTGTAATGTAACACTGTATGATTTTTGAATCAGCCCATTTTACCACCTTCTTTTACATATGCGGGATTTATATTTGAAAGAGGGAACAACAGCATTTGAGGTTCACAGTAGGTCAGTTTCATGTACTGAACTCTCTTTATTCATTTATGCTGAGGTAAAGAGAAGGGTCCAGAATAAGACCATGGTTGTGAACAGTCAAAAGGGGATGAACTGACGAGTCAGCTTTACTGAGGGTGGATTTAGAGCCAATTAATATAAACATAGCAAAGCATAATACAAATGTTTTTTCCGCTGTGTGAGGAATTATGAGTCATCCAGGTCTTAATTGCAGATGCATGTTTCAATTTGGAACAGGGGTGGCAAGTAGATTGATTTAGTGCTGAGGTAGGTCTGGGTGTCATTGGCATAATAGTAGTAATTGAGATAAAACTGATTAACAGTGTGGCTGAGGGGAGAATACAAGACTAAAAGCAGGGGCCCAAGAACCGATCTTTGGGGGACCCCTTGAGTGACTGCAGAGGAGGAAGATGAGTAACCAGAGATATAAATGAACTATTTCCTGTCTGTCAGGTACAATGAAAACCAGCCCAGGGCAGTACCCTCAGTGCCAGGATCCCGGTCACATGTGGCAGATTCTGGGTATATATGGACATGATCCAGGAAAGAGGCAGGGTTCAAGGTGACCGGGCACCTGCAGGCTGATGTCACCACTCACCAAGTCTGACAATTACTCCCACCTGCAACACACAAAAGTATCAGCAGCACAAAAAACAGGGACCATAACATCCACCCCCATAACAGTAATGCCCAAAGGCATTTGTTCAAATCACAAATATATATGAGCGTGTAATAACTGCACTAAGGACCATCACTTCCTCATGATGGTATGCTAAAAGAATGCTTAATTACTGTAGTCTGACTTCTACTCACTCTTCTCACATGTCTCCTGTGAACAGGGGCAGATAATAGATTTATGAGGTAGGTGAATGGAAGAACAAATCCGTAACAATCTTGTGAGCACCCTTAGCATGGATTATGTCCAGGTGTTACGGATATAGAAAGAGACACCATTGCATCAGCGGCTGGTTGGGGTTGTGATGAGAATGTAGGAAGGTTAAGGGGTGATGATCATAGTAAATCACTAGAGGAGA
>JAODJW010000036.1:4218001-4229478 GCA_026777045.1 Hyperopisus bebe | reverse complement strand
GGGCAGGGAACCAGGTGGAAGAGCTGGGGCAGCGAGTACAGGAAGTTAAGCACTTGAGGTATGAAGAAGAGCAGCATAGTCTTGCTGAAGTGGCCTAGTATTCCAACCACAGCAAAGGTCATCCCAGCAAAATAGCAGAAGGTGTCGCCCACAAACACTGCTGATGGGTACCTGGAGCCAAGACAGAGGGTGATCCATAGCTGATACTCCAAAAACAAGTCTTTTAAAACCTGTGGCCAACATGCCATGACAAATCATTTAAGATCTAGGAAAGATCAAACAAACCAGTTGTGGTAGAAGAGAGCCAATGTGGTGAAGAAGAAGGGGATCATGAAGTAAAGGGAGAAAATGTGGTCGTCTCTGAAGTCGCCTGTACCAGGTAGAAATGAATTCAGCTACAAAACCCATGGCAAACACCTGGAACAGACTCAATGTAAACAAAGTATTAGGATCATCAGTCACTTTAATTTGATGTATAAAAGCACAAATATGCTGACATTTAACATTCAGGATTCGATTTACAATGAGTCAAAGGCCAATGTGCAACCCCCCAAAGCTCTCTTTGAAATTCAGCAAAAACATTTTCGCTCATCCAGTTCCTTTACCATAGTACCACCTGTTGACCCATCTGGGAATCCATGCCTCTCACCATTCAACTCCAGCATATTGAAGACTATGATGGAGCCTGAGATGAAGAGAGCTTGCCCAGACTCTATGCCGTTGATGCCAGCCAGTATGTTGATGGCATTGGTACAGAACACAGCCAACATCCCCATGTACACATAGTACAGGATCCCTGAGGAACCACAGAGAAAAGGAATGCGGTGCATCTAGAAATAGGTAAATTAACAAATACCTGCATCACACTGGTTCAACATAAATAAATCCACTAAATGACTAAACTGCAGTTTTTCACAAGCTGAAATTGCATCTGTGGACTAAATTAGTTACTAAAATATCAGTTCCTAAAATATTTTTATCATCATTATCTACAAAGTAACTGTTACAATTAGCAGTACATTATCATTATCTACAAAGTAACTGTTACAATTAGCAGTACATTACTGTTGGGTATTCCTACAAGGTACAGTACATTACTCTAAGGTACTCCTACAAGAGCTCTCTCCTGGCACTTAAGCCAGCAACCCTCAGGTTCCATGGCCATGTCTGGCCACCAAGTCAGTTGCTCTGAGCACAACCAGCAACTGGTCTGGCATGATGAACCCACCCAGGTCAAGGTGCATTCCCAGCAGAGCACGGAAGGGCTTGGGGACCACAATGAGAGTGTTGCCGAAGTTGGTGAAGTAGACCATGAGCAAGGGCAATGAGGCCACCGTGGGCAGGAGCAGCTTGTGGCGCCAGCGGAGGTTCAGCACATCATCGGCAAAACCCAGGAAGATCATGCAGCATATCGCTAGCAGGGCACCAATCAACTGAACAAACTGCCACACAAAGGTCAATGTGGTCAACGGGACACATCATCCAATACTACCAAAGCCTGAGAACCACACTCCACAACTGTGCAGACTGAAAGTAGGCAAATTCACTAGGCCTTGCCAAGTTGAAATAACATTGTATCACAATGCTTTCATTATATGACTAAGACGAATCAAAAATGGAAATATCAGCAAGCACCATGAGGTTTGTAGAGGACAAGAAATTCTCCCCATGAACAAGGAACCCCTAATAAGCTGTTTCCATTGTTCAACAGACAAGGAAAACTTGATTTTTCCCCCCAAAAATGGAAAAAATAGAGAGATTACTCCTTACCTCATCGTGAGGGAAAGCCTTACACTGCTCCCCCATGAAACAGCTGAGAAAGGGCACCGGGATGAAGCAGAAGAGGATGATGAGGAACACCGTCCCACTAATGACTCCTTGAGATTCAGGACTAAGAAATGAGAAAGAACTAGTCCCATTAATTGCTAAAAGTATGTCTCCTGCACTAGGAAACTAAAGGGACACAACAGAATCAGAATCAGAAAACTTTATTGATCCCGGAGGAAATTTACTGTGCCTATATTTAAAGTACTGTTAATATCACATGCTTCATTTCAGTCCAATAGATTTTCTTAACTCAACAAGTAGTATAATAGTAGTAAAAACGTTTTACCATGGCAAGGACAACTGAAAAGTTACTACAGCAGAGGCTCACTCACATCTCCGTTTTCTTGGTTTTATTCAGGTCCATGCCAAACAATCTGGCCGTAATGAAATGCTCTTTGAAAGCTGGAATGAGCTTTACTGTGGCCAAACATCCCAGCACAGACAAGCAGAGGTTGATCAGAAGCGGGAGCACTGGCAACTGGGACATCTTTATATAAAACGAAAAAACCTACTTTATTGAAGAACGACTGAAAACAAGAAAAGGCGCTTGGTCTAACTGGTAGTTATCTATGTACTAAACGGATCGAACCGTTTCCTACATCTACAGATTACATGCTTCCAACAAACACAAATAGTTTTCTTCCCGTGGCATTTAAATCGCTGTTTGATTATGCATTATGTACATAAATAGTACATATTGCGTACCAATACAGTTCTGATGTATAAAGTCAGATTTAATAATGAGCTACCTATCACTTTTAGCATAAAGCAGACTCAGTTGGAAAACTATTTTAGCTACGTCATTAGCTAGTTGACAGACGAGAGAATAATTTCAATAAATGAACAAATGAACTGGTCGATCTTTAATTCAGTTAAGCTGTTTAGGCTAGTTAGCAAAAACGACAATCTTACATAATTTTTAACCTAATAATGCAATGAACGCCGTGTAACGATTTCTACTCTTTGAATCCCATAACTACCGTTTGAGAATCCAATAAACATGCTCTCTGAACATGACAGCTCTCTTTGGAAAAACTCCGGTTTGCTCTTGTTCCTGGTCGAGCTGTAGGACCAATTCTCCAGTTACACGTCTACTTCCGGTTATATTAACTTGTTAATTCGCCATTAGAGAAAAAAAATAAACAAGATAGTACAGAAACCCCAGCTTAACTATCACTATTCTCTTTGATTGCACAACACACAATTTATAAGCTGGAAATATTACGTAAAATGAGGTCCTAATATCAGTAAGGTGTATACGGACATATTTTTTCGTGACACACACGCGGAAGACGTCTTATTGACTCCGCCCCGAACCACCCGAATCTTGTACTGGTGGTAGTGCGACTCTGCATGCGTGCATCTCCACGAACACGTACAAGCACGCACAGATGTGTCACTAGCAAAGTTTTTCTCTATTAAATAAGTACAGTAACACTTCACTCTTGAAGCAGTTTACTTCTGTGCTACGATCTTTCATTAGAGGTATTTAGTCACAATCAGCCTTACCTTTTCAGCTAGGATTGCTATACTTGAAAGAGTCCAGTGGGGGAAATGAGTAATGAACTGCTTCTCTACATTAAAGAACAATGTATCTTCAAAGAAGACAGCGGACTTCTAATTTCTCGTGTTTTAAGGGAAACAAACTGATTTGTCCGTCTTTTTCTTTTTTTTTTTTACTTTTTACTTTTTTTACTGCTTTCATTATGTTTCTGTCACCATTAATCGAGAGATATTATTATTACATTATTCTAAGCTGAACTCTCCGTATGTTTTTTTTTTGCTTCACAGGTCGTACCCGACCTTGAGCAGTAGCAATGCTATATGTACCGCTTTGTATCACTTTGAATCAATAAGTCAACATTTAAATAAAAAACAATGTTGTTATATGAACATATAGTACATGTGGTCTTGCAGGACGACGAGTTCTTGTGAATAATCGTGTGCTTTCCCTTTAAATATGTGTTGTCCACGCACTGAGCTATGTGGTTTGACTCCCGTTTCTGCGCGTTCCCGATTATGGCGCTGTCTAGTGCTGGAAGGAGTGTGAACGCGACCGACGTACCGAGATCACCGTAAACAGCGAAGGAGCACTGTTTAAGAACAGGATCATGTCTTTCTAGAGAAATGTGAAGAAAATCAAGTCTTCTACTCAGGGGTCGTCCGTGAAATATAGAATTTAATATATATATATATATATATATTTATATAAGCTGTTCAGCTTTCCACCTTGAAAACTACTGGCGAAATAACTCGTTTGGGAACTATAATTAGCGGATTTAGCTTATCAAATGTGCAATTAACTTTGCTCATCTAAAGGCTCGCATATAATATTTCTGCGATATCGGTATACATGTCAGTTATCAGAACTTAGGCTTCCAGTTTTATGCTTGCTGTGTTGCGGAATACGGCGGTTGCGAGTGATGCTGACCAAAGGAATGCCATTTTAACATTGCTACAGTTCCCTCTCAAATTAATTTGTAGCTATAACTGTTTGAATCTAAATGCCCTGTTTGTTATAATCATTTATGAAATCAATTAAACATGATTCGGTGTGTAGAATCAATTAATATCGGACAGTGGGATGCTACATAATAACAACTGAACCACGTAAAAAAACAAGATACGGGAAGAGCTAGTAATAAGGATTAATCACTTTATTATAGCCCATGATGGTTTGAATGCTAATGACCGTTTGTGATGCGCTTAAAACTATGTAAGCTTTTATACCTATTAAAGCCGAGGATGCATCAACGGTTCATTACTTCATTTATTCTCAAAATATCCGCAATGAACAACATTTTTAAAAAAAAATAATATATATATATATTGTAATGTAAATGAAATATCAGATTTTTGTTTAAATTAAAGATCAGATTTAAGGAAAGTTGTTTTTCTGCATACTTCCTACGACATGGCCGTGACGGTACTTGAGTACATCAGTTACATGTTTTTCGTGATCCTTTTTTTCTTCTCGTTGCTGACCGTCGTTGGCTGGGCTGCACAGCATAGTTTGGGCAAACGGGCTCTTCGTAAGATGGCTTCGCCGCTTTCTGTAAATTCAAAACCCAAAATTTTCCCGCCAGCCGTATGGGACTCTTTGCTGAAACTGAGTTTCGGATGGCAGGAAGAAGACGCCTATAATGGGCTGAAAAACTTATTGTCGTCGCTGCTCTCGTTCGAACCCATGAGGGAAAACTGTCGCCAGGCTTGGGTTCAAGCACTCAATAAGCAAGCTTGCAGACCCGGGGTGGGTACACTCGTTAAGCACCGAAATGTCTGTATACTCAAACAGTACAGGCCTAAATGTAATATGAAATGTTCAAATTATTGTGGATGCGGAAGAATTTGTCTGCTATAGACGGTGTACTTTTCTGCTTCATTCCACTGCACCTGTATCACCGTACCAGTTGTGCTGCTTTAGGTGAAATGTGGCCAAATGAGAAATGGCCAAGCATACTCACACAAACAGAGAAAGCACATACCTATTAATCGCAAGACTGTGCTGTTTGTCCGCAAACACACTATTTGGGGGGAAAAAGCTTCCGCATATAGTTAAACATTTCAAATATTTCCAAAACTCAGAATGATAACACAAAATCTGTTTTATTTTTAGAGTTCAACGCGAATAAACTTTGGAGAAAACCTACCGATTCCAGCGTCTGCTAGCATTGACTGCATAACATATGCTGACCAATCAGCGCACAGCATGGTAAGTGTCAGTATCACGGAATATGGAGCACAGGCAGATTCTCGTTCACATAAGGAAAACTATGATTTTAAACATTACTTCACACATTGAACAATGGCCACAGTTCACATGACCCACATGACTATATTTCCCTTTTTTAACACCCCCCTCCTGCCTTTTTGTCCATTTTCTTCATCTGAATAGGTGTTGCACTGCAACTGTACAGTGGAAACAGTAACATTTCCTGTGACTGTCACCCAGCAGTCACCTGCATCAGTATCTGTGGATACATTCCAGGTTACCATAGCACCGGTGCAGGCACAGGTAATACTACTAATGTTTATGATATAGACAGAAGTATATTTAATAATATTCACTCTGCTGTATTTTAGGTATAAGAAATCCTTAATAATTCTATACGTTAATCAAAGAATCATTAATTTCTAAACAATTATATACACACACACAAACAGTACCGGTGAGAAGTTTGGACATGCCAAGCCTCCTACAAAGAACAGTGATAGTGTCACATGGCATAACCTGGTCACCTGACCTAAGCAAGCAGAAATGGTTTTGGAGGAATTTGACCTGAGCGTGATAGAAAAGCGGCCAATGAGTGCTCAGCATATGCAGAATCTCCTCTAGGCCAGCTGGAAAAGCATCCAAGGACCCAGGAAACTGAGGAGACAGTAGGGTCGGCCAATCCCTGGAGCTATTGGGGTTAAGGGCCTTGCTGAAGGGCCCAATGGTGACATCACTCTGCTGGCCCAGGGATTTGAACCCGCAACCTTCTGATTCACAACCCACAGAGCTGTTATGATGTCTTTATTATTATTCTTAAATGTAGAAAACAGTACAAATAAACATTTCTAAGGGTGTGTTCAAACTTTTGACATGTACTATGTATTTTTTCATTAATGATTTAAATTGATTTTCTCATTCTTCAGATGGTAGTGCATCTGGAGGACATGGATAAAGAAGGTCTTCTTGCATCATGGACCTTTTCCCAGCAGCCCCTGTTGCACTTGACAGTGTTGCCATGCCAAGTCCAGCAAGAGGTAAAGGTGTGATTCATGGAGGGTCACCTCATGCAGCATTGATCTATTTTCTACTGGGAGAAACAATTAGCTGTCAAACTTTTATTCAAAAGAATGTCACCAGCTTTACCAGCTCTCTTGCCTGGCAGGTTGACAGGGAGTTTGACTTAAACGTAGTGGGTGAGCTAGTGAAGAGCACTATTATCAACAGCCAGCCTGCCGTGATTCTCTGCCTCAGAACCAGTGATCCAGAACTCAAGGTGAGTTTCACAGGTGGCCCCAGGCTTGAGCTTCTCTTAGGCTTATAGTATCGGCTGGAAACAATGAACTTCTTTCCTCTATGCTTCACCTTGACAGTCCCAGGAGGAAAACAGCCACCATGGAGACCTGAATCCCAGCTCGCCTGTCCTTTCTGCAGTGCCAGGTAGGGCCACACTGCCAGCCAGTGAAGGAAACAATCCAGGCACAAGCACAAGCACAGGTGGATTGTGGTCTAGGTTAGATCCTGTAGAAACACAGCATGGTGTCTTGTTGCCAGTGCCCAATCTGATCACGCTGTGAGATCTTGCTCCGTTACATACCTCCCACTGTCTTGACAGAGTCACACTGTCACTCCTCCTTAAAGACGGATGTGGTGGAGAGACAGCCTGCAGGGAGTTCAGCAGGTTACCCTATGGAGACCAGTCCCATCCATACTTGTAAGTTACACCTGCTCCTCCTTCCACATTGGGACAGTAACAGGATACTCCCATAGATCATGTCACAGGGATCTATTTACAGTCCCCATCTATAACTGAATACTTCTAATCATCCATCTGTCCATCCATCCATCCATAATCATATATCCATTATACCCACTTGTGATGTCATATAAAAATCCTTTGTTCTCGGGCCCAACAGCCATGCCCAGTCCTGCAATAGATGTATTTGTTTTTCAATGTGCATCTCTAACCTTTTGTCTCCAGTGGACAGTGAGGTCTCTGACAGGCAGGACTCCAAGGTTGGGGCTGCTGTTCAGCCACTGGTGGAGCCTTCTGACAAAGCAGCAAAGGGGACACCTCCCAAGAGGGTCACGCTGAAGGTCAAGGCTTTTTCTTCTGGGAAGTTCTGTAAATACAATCAACGTTCTTTTTACAGGAACATATGTGTTGTAAACAAATCCATCAGTAAAAATGGTTGTGCATTAAAGGTGAAGGGAGTCTTATGGAGAGGAGGTAAAGGTGACCTCAGAAGATAAAGGGATACTGAGAGGTGGGGGGGATTGTACACCATCCTCTGCCCAAACTAATGGAAATGCAACCGTTATGCTAATGGAAACAGTTCACTTAGACCCTACTGTCCATCAGGCTCTCATCGATGAGGATGGCTCCACCTCATTGGCTGGAAGTCTTGCAGCGATGGACATGGGACATGAGCCAGGCATGATGAAGGACGTTGCACACTCCAACAATGACGAGCGACCTTCTGTGCATGACCGTGGATGGGAGATGGGTTCCACAGGGGCACTGGAGACACACAGTCTAAAGGACCAGAAAGGTGCCCTGCAGTTGTAACACTTTCATGTTCAGTCATGCAGTGTCTTTTCAGTGGTAGTAGGATTTCTCCTGACAGTGAGTAAAATGTCTTGTGATTTGTGTGGTCACTCCAGGGGGGTTCCTCCGCAGCAGCACCAGACTTCTGCTCCGGAAAAAGTCTCGGCAGAAGGACCCCAGTCTCAGTCGGTCCCACGAGGATGTTGCCGATTCGAGCAGCGGGTGCTCACCACGCAGAAGGTCCAGCAGTTTTTCCCGGCGCCTCATCAAGCGGTTCTCCCTCCGCTCCAGATCTGGGGGGAAGCCCAACCTGGGTGGGGGGTTGGGCTGAAGGCAGGGGCAGGAGAGCTGGTCATGTGGATGAGATTTTCACCACAAAGTACTGTGGAATCATCTCTGTCGTTTCAGGATCACCAGAAGGAAACCTCTAGCGTGTTTCAGTTCTGAAACGTGTCTCTTACCAGCAGAGATGGACAGGGTCGTAAAAATTCTTCCATAATCTATCATCACCTGTCATTTTAATTTTCTAAAGATAATAAGACATATTTAATAGCATTTAATTTTCATTCATTCATTTTATTCATAAATAACATACAGAGCAGGCTTATAGGATATCCATTTATAAGGGCATGGAGAGAAAAAATTAGCAGTGTCAACACCACACAAAGCAAATAAATGTTTTTTTTCCGCAGTGACATAAATATAACATAGTTTGCCCCATAAGATTACCTGCTACCGGCTGATAAACGTTACCAGTATAGGTTCCCAATGAAGTTCAGGACCAAGTTCCCGGGTCATCTCTACCACGTTCATGTGTTGCTATCCCACCACAGGAACAGGAACTGCTCTTCATGATAAATAAGCACAGGATACACAAAATGCTCATAGGTTAAACCTTACATGTAATTCCATATGAAATTACAACTCCATCCCAAAACAAAGGTGGATGAACAAGTCGTTTGTTATTTGTTCGTTCTTACGGGTATCGATTGCGAAAAAATAGGATGCAGCTTTTTATTTATATTTAATTTATTCAATGCGACATGTTTATAATTCATTATTAAATCTGACCAGCAGATTGATCTTTCATTTTTCATGCAATAAAAACGATGTAACATTATTCCGCCAATAAGTGCTGGCAAGTTTCACCACTGGCACCCAGCAATATTAGACAAAGGTATATGGGCTATATCGATCAACTTTTCTGATGCAGAATTATGGAGATGCAAGGAAAAGGGTATTGATTAATGCATTAAAGTAGCTGAGGTACAGCAATAATGCCATCTGCTCAATTTCTGCTTCAATCGCTTTTCCCTGCACTTCCATGTAACTTCCAAATTAGCGCTGGTGCTGAGGAGGGTCCAGCTGCAGATTCCTGTATAGTGGAGCTCCACCATAAATACGTCACCTCCACAGGAAACACGTGACCTCAACTCTGTGTTACAGCAAATAAACCCTAACCTTAACCTTAACCCTAAAACTAACCCGAGCTCCACTTTACGTCCTTAAAGATCACGTGTTTCCTGTGGAGGTGACGAATTTCGGGTGGAGCTCCGCTCTACAGGCGTCTGCAGCTAGACCCTCTTGCTGGTGCTTGTTGTCAACTATTCAGCAAGTTTATCTGTATAAGTCAATGAGGTCATGCACATGAGATCAAAGACAAGATTTGAGAATAGCAAATTAAGAGACTTAGTGAAGACTCGCCACCAACTGGACAGGGGTGCAAATTACTTAAAGCAATGGTAGATTGCCTTCTGGGTGCTAATCTGTATAAATGACAGACAGCCTTCAGAGTAGTCAATGATGGAAAGCAATTAATGCGACTTCAGCTTACCAATATCAGGGCGTAATCTACAGGCTACCTTCAGAAGACCAGGATGATTCTTGGTCGCTAGGGATTTTATACAGTAGATGACTAGATTTCAGCAAGGTCAACATGGGGCAGACGTACTCTATCTGAGAAATAAACATTTTTGTATCTATGTAAATTGAATGTTATATTACCTGTGAGCTTCTGCTTTTGCTAGGGATGGCAATGTTTTTGACAGTGTTGGTTTGAAAATACTGGACATAAGATATGTATTGATTCAGTTTGCTGGACAAAATCTTTCTTCAATTCAATTTATTTTTATATAGCACCTTTCAGAACAGTGTCCCCTCAGGGTGCTTCACATGGGTGTGCTGTGATACTTTCCTGCAGGATTTCCACAGAAAACTTAAAAACAGGGAAATGGGAAGACAAAGAAATGAAAGAAACAGGGGAGAGGCAACAAAAACTCACAAGGAGAAGAAAAACCTCTTAGGATCCAAGGACGACTGGCCCCTCAACCCACAGCATGGGATCTATCTGAAGTAATAAGTCTTCTTTATTGTGAAAACAATGTTTATTACTTTTTTTTGGGGGGGGGGCTTCTGTTAAAAAATATATATATGTATTTTTTTTTTCTGAAAGTTACTTGTGATTGCTTATTTTTTACATTACACTAAACCTGAAACTGTATAGCATGTATTGTGCAGATATAAACTTTTCATTTCAAGCAGTTTCCTTGTAAGAAATATTAAAACTTACAGTTGATTGTTTCTTGTTATTTTCTCATTGAGTTCAACGCATGTTTGTGCATGGAATCTTCAGGGATATTTTCTTGGGCATAAAGAGAATCAGAATAATATGGTAAACTGATGAAACCCTTTTTTAGTACAACACAATCTGGGTATGATGCAGCTTGCAGCCTGCTTCCATGCTTAGCCAATGAAATGTCTTAATTACTGCCCAGACAACATTTATTAATAAAGAGTACAACCTACATTTTTAAAACATGTAGGTCCACAGGGAGGGGTAAACTAAGTCTATTTATTGACTGACCTACTTTACAACTACTTAATGAGGACAGGCAAGTTCATTCATGCGCCGTTTTAAGAAAGTCGGCTTCACAAGCAACACTGTTTACTCACACTTGGTCCGGATGTCATGAACCGTGCCTCTCCCCAGTTGTCTGGGCTCATATGACGAGCTTAACGTTCCAGGCCGGCCACTTTTTCGTCATCACCGTGCGACTTTTTGTGTTGCCGAAAACAGGGGAAAAGCGCTACCGCATAGCACGGTGCAGTTTCTGTTAATGTTATTTTGTGGCATATTTAAACTCGTTTTCGGCGTGATTATACAACGCAGTGATATTAATTTAACTGTGTTCCATGTATAAGAAGTTTTTACCAAATAGGATAGTTTTGTGTGTTGCATTCAGTTGTTCCTAGATGGTCTCATGATCCCAAATTTACAGCAAACACCGTGCCGTAGATCAGTGTTTTTCAACCTTTTTTGAGCCACGGCACATTTTTTACACTTAAAACATCCCACGGCACACCACCAACCGAAAATGTTACAAAATGACA
>JAODJW010000036.1:4194892-4206448 GCA_026777045.1 Hyperopisus bebe | reverse complement strand
TGTAAGGTTTAGGCAATGGGTTGAAATATTATATGATACTCAAAACAATTATTTCATTGTAATAGTTTGACTGCATACGAGGGCATGATTTGACTGTAAGACCATCCAGGTTGGCCTCAGACGTAGTTTTATTTAGTAAATGCAGTTTTTCATTTCAGCTCATATAAACCCGGATAGTTTACTGGAAAATCGGTGTTAGTTGCCTTGAACAGCTGACCCTCCTGGGATTGGAACCTGAGACCTTCATGCTAAGTCCGCTTGTTACTATGAGTCCTTCCACTTTGGAAAGTAGGGACACCAGTTACCTTTTTTTTGCAATTGTTTTGGAGCTAGACATAGTCACCTGGACATTCTGATTTCGAGTACGCTTATGCTGCAGTTGATGGACGCGCATGATAAACCTGTTGCTTACAGAACTTTTTTTCCTTTTTCTTTTCCTTTTCCCCATTGTTCGTTCGCTTTATTGTTCTCTGTGCGTTCAGCCCCGCCTCCCATCTCCTGCTTGCCCCGCTGCTGACGGCTTTTCCGGTTGGAGACGTGGCTTTACGCCGCTGCCATATTGAAGCTGTAGGAGGACAGCGGCGGATTAGGGGACGATTCACCGATCATTTTACGGTGTACACGGTCAAAAAGGACTTAATCGCCGAAGAAAGCGAGCCAGCCGGCGACTTAAACACTCAAAACTCCAAAGGAGACCAAAATGGTGAGTGATAGCGAACTGGGAACTGCCTAGAAAGTCGTTAAAAATAGCGGAGCTAGCATCTGCCGTAGCTGGCCCCCGTGTCAATGCTAATGCTTTCGTGTCAGAATAATGTGCGAATCCATTAAAGACGTTAAGCTGCAGAAGTTAATTCGTGGTGTTTGATGTGCAATAGTGGTTATGTTTCCTTTCACTTGCTGCGATCTTGTAGGAACAGAAACTACTCCGGTTGTTGTGCCTTTGAATTGAATCCGAGTGAAACTTGTTTAGGTCCCGCTGTAGCAGCACGGCTGTCCTAGTGATTGGTTTCCTGATCTCGGCAGGTACTTCTGGCCGCAGCGGTGTGCACCAAGGCCGGCAAAGCCATCGTGTCGCGCCAGTTCGTGGAGATGACTCGGACGCGCATCGAGGGTTTGCTGGCCGCCTTCCCCAAGCTTATGAACACGGGCAAGCAGCACACCTTCGTGGAAACTGAGAGCGTGCGCTACGTCTACCAGCCGCTGGAGAAGCTCTACATGGTGCTCATCACCACCAAAAACAGCAACATTCTGGAAGACTTGGAGACCCTGAGACTCTTCTCTAGAGTGGTATGGCTGTAATCCATCTCCACATCAGTCACCATTTAGTTTAGTTGTCAGTTTTGTAATGGAGATTATCACTAAGAGTGGAAGTTAAAAGGATTTTTTTTTTTTGTGTGCATGACGTGTGAAAAATGCATATAAACTGTTTGAATGGAGGTGGAGATTTGGGGTGCAGTTATTGGGTTGGGATTTGAAGTGTGGTTCTGGTTTGAGTGCAGAGTTAAGTGTGAAGGTTGTAGCGTTCGGGCTGAGTTCTTACCGCGTGGGATGTGAACGGATCAGTGCAAAGGACTCTGTGAATCCGCCGTTACAGATTCCAGAGTATTGCCGAGTGTTGGAGGAGAGCGAAATCTCCGAGCACTGCTTTGACATCATCTTCGCCTTTGATGAGATTGTTGCGCTGGGTTACCGGGAGAACGTCAACCTGGCCCAGATCCGCACATTCACCGAGATGGACTCGCATGAGGAGAAGGTCTTCCGAGCCGTCAGAGAGGTGAGGACCGCCCTCAGGCCGACACACACGCAAGTGAGGCCGAGAACCTACATTGTAGTCATCAGCACCTCTCGGCATTATATCTCAGACCCAGGAGCGTGAGGCGAAAGCTGAAATGCGACGGAAGGCCAAAGAGCTGCAGCAAGCCCGTCGCGATGCAGAACGTTCCGGAAAGAAGGCACCCGGCTTCGGTGGCTTTGGCAGCTCCGGTGTGAGCGGAGGCTCCTCGTCCCTCATTTCGGACACGCTTGTAGAGCCGGAAAAGCCCAAGGTGGTGCCTGCTCCCAGCAGGTAAAAGCTGCGTGTGGCTCTTTGCTGCTCTACCTGTCTCAACTTTGGTTTTCTATAGTTTCTTTAATTTTATTTACAGTTATGCAGTTCACAGGGTTTGAAAATATTTCAGTATTATCTGCATTTCTGTACTTTAGCTGTGTTTAACCACGGCACCCCCTGCTGCTTATTCCCCTGAATGTTTCCTCAAACAGGCCAAGTGGCCCAAGTAAGGCTCTGAAGCTGGGTGCCAAGGGCAAGGAGGTGGACAACTTTGTGGACAAGCTGAAACTGGAGGGTGAGAACATCATCCTGCCCAGCACTGGGAAGAGACCAGAGGCGTCTAAGGCCCTGGCGCCCCCTGTTAACGTGGAGAGGTATGGAGGACAGTCTTTTTATGGCCGATGCGGTACGGTTTGTGGTGTCGTAATCTACCATGTTTAATTGCACTTCTCTTTGTGGTCTTGCTCCTGATATTGGTAAATATTCTGGGCTGAAACAAGCTGTTTTACTTGCTGTTGTCTGTGAAGGTGCCAAACTTCTGTAGCAGTTTGTGGCTTCTGTGCTACTCTGTGGCCTTACTCTAACTTCCCCTGCTTGGTCTTTATGCATGAGTTACCACACTGTAGTGGCCAGAAGCAGGTCCTTTCTGCCACCTTCCCATGTGTGTGTTCTTGTGTTGTGGCACGTCCCCAGCGTGCACCTGAAGATTGAGGAGAAGATATCCCTTACCTGCGGGCGGGATGGCGGCCTCCAGAATATGGAGGTCCTGGGTATGGTGACCCTCAGAGTGTCAGACGAGAAGAATGGCCGAATCCGGCTTCACGTCATCAACAATGACAAGAAGGGTGTTCAGCTACAGGTGGGTTATAGCCCTTCCACGGAAATGAAGGTCCGCCTCATTGGACAGCTCCTGTTATTAAAAAGGCGACCAGGGGCCAGTTGCACAAAACATCATAAGTTAAGATTTTCCTTAAAGTCCGAGTTAAGGTCTCCTTAAAATAAAGTCAGTTGCACAAAACACCCTTAAGTCTCTTCCTTAAGGTTTTCCTTAAAATTTGTTGTTTTTCTCCTTATCTTGGTCTTGTACTTAAGGAATCCCTTAACGGTTGCACAGAAGACCATAGTAACCAAACTAAGGGGAAAAAAAATTAAGGCACCTCTAACCATACCTTAACTGCAACATGGCTGAGTTTATGATAATAGATAATGAAAATTAACGCATCTCAAAAAGTGTTCCACAACTGTGAGAACCCCTTAGATACACTTAATGAAGAGTAATTGATTTTGTTTTATAAATTTGACCGGCAGTCAATTTATGATTTGTCCGACTGTCTACAGTTGGATCACTCCACAATCCGAAGCTGTGCTCTTCCAGCTGCGTTGCAATTAAAGATTGCTCTGCAGTTTTATGTTATGGGCTCGTTCCAGGCTGTAATAGGAGATGTATTTTGTGTCCACAAGTCAACGGTGTGCCGTGTCATTCACCGAATTTATTTTCTAGCACATTAGGTTGCAGTCTAAACGCGAATGTCAGACTGTTAAGCCTGTTTCACGTTCAGCCAAGTTCCCTAACTAACCATAGCCTATAATGTTACCCACGTTACAGTCTATTTTATATCTGTACCTTAAATAATTTAATGTGTAATAATAATTTGTTGAAAGATGATGAGCAACTTATGTACAGTGATCTATTTCACTGTCAGCAACATAGATTAACATTAACAGTTCCCTCATGTCATGTTAGGTTAAATGACTATCTGAAGTTGTAAGTTAACTCTTACCAGTTAAGGTTCTTACTAGTTCTGTTGCATTCTCTCCTGTAAGTAGTTTTTTTTTTTTTGGCCAGAACAGATAAGTTGTCGTATTTGGATGGACTTTCACCAGACTTTTTGAATTAATTTTCATTGCAATTTCCTCCCACATTCATTGTTTTCTGTTTTCTGTTATTTGCGGATCAGATTTACTTTTTAGTATGTTCCTTTTTTATTATATTCCTCCAAAAGTAGGCTATAATATTTTCTTGCTCTGACCATTTTGGCTTTCTTGTCTTTTCTCCCATTTTTTTTTACTTTGTAACTTTGTGAGGCGATAACCAGTATCACAAGCAGACGTGAATACAAGCATATGAACTGTCTCCATGGAAATGGGACAATTTTACTGCTGTAAAACGTCTTTCAATGTTGCAAATCCCTTAATGTTTTTCTTTAACTAAGGAAACCTTTTAAGGGGTTCTGTGCAACACCGCTAAATAAATCCCTTAGCGAAGGAGAAATTAACCTTAAGTGTCATACTTAAGGGGAAAACTTAAGAGGTCCCCTGCCAGGCCTGACAGATCAGCACTCCTGCATGAGTTAAGCTCCTTTATGTCTTCACATTTTCGGTGGTTTGATCTAAAGCCGAACTCCCTCCACTGACAGACCCACCCCAACGTGGACAAGAAGCTCTTCACGGCAGACTCGCTGATCGGCCTGAAGAATCCAGAAAAGTCATTTCCACTGAACAGTGACGTGGGGGTGCTGAAGTGGAGGCTGCAGAGCACAGAGGCGGCGCTGGTGCCACTCACCAGTGCGTGCCCCCCTGCCCGTTGCGTCCTGGATCGCAGCCCTGCTGGCACTGCCTTTGGCGGGGCTGACTTGCATGCCTGCTGAGTAGATTAAAGACTAAAGACACTGTCCGAGTTAATGAAACGCAGCTTCCGTGTTAATCCTTCACCAGTGCTTATCTGTGGAGTATTTGGTCCATTTATATTTTAGCTTAAACTTAAAACCTCTGGAAGCTTTTCACCCCAGCTAGATGTAAATATGAGTCTTCCTAACAGGCCCTGTACTTATCTCTCCTAAGCTGGTAAATCCTAAATGAATTACTCTTAAAATAAGACTGGGATTGAATAGCAGCAGGACACACGGTAAGACTGGCCAGGCTGGTCTTCCCGTCGCCTCCAGGTTATCGTCTCTCTCATGTCTCTCCAGTAAACTGCTGGCCTTCCGAGACTGGCGATGGCTGTGACGTGAACATTGAATACGAGCTGCAGGAGGATGGGTTTGAACTCAACGACGTCCTCATCACCATCCCTGTCCCGTGAGTAAGCTGCCTGTTAGATTCTCCCAGCTAAGTCCGCATAGGGCTTCTCTGCTGTAGGTGTGTGTAACAATGTCAAATGTTTCGTTTGTGGTTCGCCCCCCGCAGGTCAGGAGTGGGAGCACCTGTGATCGGCGACTTGGATGGAGAGTACCGGCACGACAGTCGACGCAACATGCTGGAGTGGTGTCTGCCTGTTGTTGACGGCAACAATAAAACTGGCAGCCTGGAATTCAGCGTTGCTGGGCGGCCCAGCGACTTCTTCCCCGTCACGGTCTCCTTCGTCTCTAAGCGCACCTTCTGTGACATACAGGCAGGTGTCCCTCCCCTGGCGTTGACTGCCTGTATTTCTGCATCTCTCGTCGGTGACCCACACTCGTAACATTGTCACCTTAGACTGACTGATGTTGTTTGCCGGATTTCCTGTTTTTAGCGTTAATGTCTCCTGCCGTTTTATTTCAGGTCATGAAAGTGTCTCAGGTGGACGGAGACAGCCCCGTCAGGTTCTCCTCAGAGACGGCATTGGTGGTGGACAAATATGAGATCCTTTAGGGATATGGACTGACAGAGCGAGGGGGATCCTGCTGAGAGAGATGGAGACTGATTCACTGACAGCATGTCAGCGGGACAGAAGCCTTCTGAAGCCCTTTTCACTTCGGCGTACTGTTTCAGTGTATTTATACATTTATAAGATGAAATTATATTAAAAAATGATATACCCGTACAGAAGGTGTAAAGGACAGCCCTGGAGCGAACTGTGCCGCATCAGCAGAGGGTGAATCCCAGGGGCCACGCAAGGCGGCTCCCTGCTCCTCTATCCGCACTTATCCTGTAGCGACAGCAGCCTGCTGTCATAGTGTCTCGATTGTTTTGTTCTGCCTTTCTCCCCGGAACCCGCTCCATCATCGTCCTCTGTGCTCCGATTTTCCGAATCCGCCGGGACCCAGCAGAAGTACCTGTCCTCTCCTGTCCTGGTCCCATCGCTCGGGCCATGCCCGGGACCCCATGCTGCCAGCCGGGGGCCAGTGACCGGCCAGGCCTGCATCCCCGGGCCATCGCGGGTCGCTTGTCTGCGGCCACCCAGAACTGTGTCTCCTTCAGCTTTCGTGTCTCTCTTCATTAACTGACAGACTGTGTCAAATGAGTGCTGGTAAATCACATTATAGCCCCGTTGCTCATTTGGGGGTTTTAAATTTGATGCCCCCTGAGTTAAACCTCCATGCTGGGTTCTCCTGAGCCGGTGTATTGTAATATCTGGTATCGCTTTACATTAATCATACCTTCATAATGAATTCATTATGTATTCATAGAATTTTTAATGCACCTTCATAATCCATCCATAGAGCATTCATAAGCGCCATTATGATTATAATGCTTATCTTTACTAATATATTTTTACAACGTCAAGGGATGTTGGAACGTTTAAGGTATACTTGCGTGATGCTTGTGAATGTTCTATGAATGCATTATGAAGGTGCAGCGAGTGTTCTACGACTGCATTATTAAGGCATTGTGTTCCTACAGTAAATGAAAAGCGTTACCTAATATTCCGGCTAATGTATCAGATATGTCAATGACTTAGATGTTTCAGATGTTGAGTATAAAACGTTTTCATTTGGTTAATTTTTGCTTTTGGGAAAACTTTTTTTGCCCATGAGATCCCGTGTAGTGTGCAAACCACTGTTCTGAAATCAGCCATTGTGTGACTTCAGCTGAACAGCTCTATGTTGGGTTGGATCTCTTGTCCTGTGTGTGGATGTGATCGTTGAAGGCTAGCAGTGAGCTGTATGCAACAATCTGCATGTTGGATTTTCCTGGTGCCAAACATGTTTCAGTTAGGATCTTATGGAACTGATAAATATCAATGCTTATGGTTGCACGGCTGCACAGTGGGGATTCTCCTATGGGGGGCACTGTTGGCCTGGGCAGGACCAACTGAAGCTGAAGACATTCGATAAGCAGCTTTGCTTTTTTTCAGGGGCATAACAATCAAATGTTTATGTCCACATACAAGTGTGTAAAAGAAAGGTGTAACTTCACGGCCAGTTGATTTGTTTCCTCTTTTGGCCAGAGTGCCATGGGTCTCTATGCACCATGATGACTGAGGAAAAACAGCCCAGGGAGGGAGAGCCAGCAGCTGGGTCTATCAAACCAGCACTTCCCCTTCCCGCAATGTAAGTGCAGCAATTTAAATACAACTGACAGGTCTGGTCTGAGGTCTCAACTAGATGAGAGAGAACATAGAAAAACAATAACTCTGGTTGGCTTAATTGAAGGATGTTTTTGGTCTCCAAGAACCTCAAGCCCCTGCTGTCTTACACACAGTTGTACCTTTGGCAGTAAATTTCAGTTTGGTTGAGTCCTGACCCATTCGCTTTGTTGAAGGTAATGACATGTTTTAGTCATAACTGCAACCCTACATGGGAGATGGCGTGGGAAACTAAACCAGTATGTGTGTGTCATGGGGCAGGGTGGAGGTTTAAAAAAATGTAACAATGAAAAGAAAATGAATTAAACCTGCGATATTCTTTAATTGAACTTGAGTGTGATGTGCTTGTTTTGCTGAACCACTTAGTTACTTTAGTTATCTTTTTCAGTCAAAAAAGTATTTACTGTCCCCATGAGTTGAATACTAAAAAATAATTCAAATAATGCTCTTTGCAAATAATCCTTTAAAGCCCCACTCCCCACCTAAAGAGTGAAATGTGGTTTTTGTTTTTTGCACAGGAGGGAGGCTTGTGTAGTTCTTAACAAACCAGATTGCTCTGCAAAAGTCCTTATTCTTCTTGTTTCATCACAAATGGCCACTGGGGGGTGCATTGAGCCTCACTTTGTCATTGACCTTCATTGACATGGAATATGACCCGGATACATCAGCATGTAGAAGCTGAAGGAGGTCAAAGGGCCAAAAGAATTTCAAATAGACTCCCTGCCTGCCCGTCATCCATCAAGCTTCCGCAAATTTCTCTCCCCCCCCTTCAGCATTATGGAGCTTCATTATTTGTGAAATATTTTTCTAAGCAAATGCTGTCTTAGGTCAGAAGCAAGGCAGGACACGGTGATCAGTGTATTGTATTCTCACTGCATTAGCATTATGCAGGTCCTAACCCACTACATCTAGATTAATTTAAGACGGTAATCAATAGCCTTTATTTATTAACATTAAGTGGAACAAAAACTACAGACATCTGACCCCACGTCAACCTGAGCAATGCCTTTAGATTTTTAATTTCTACAAGAAGGAAGCAGTAACAGATTACTTGGATTATAGGTGCATGAACCAAATATTAAAATTTTCTAAGCAATATTTTCCTAAATAAACTTTTCCTTATTGTGATTACTATGCGCAAGTACAGCGATCACTATGTAGTCCGGTAGTGGTCCAATGGTCAGTAATGGTGGAGTAACAGTAGTCCGGTAGTGGTCCAATGGTCAGTAATGGTGGTGTAACAGTAGTCCAGTGGTGGTCCAATGGTCAGTAATGGTGGTGTAACAGTAGTCCAGTGGTGGTCCAATGGTCAGTAATGGTGGAGTAACAGTAGTCCGGTAGTGGTCCACTGGTCAGTAATGGTGGTGTAATAGTTAGCGTTAGTGGTAATGTTCATGTTATTGCTAGTGTTAATGGCTGTAGTAGCACTAATGCTAACCTCCCTACCATCATCTATTTCACCCTTTTATTCTTTCATTCACCCCTCTTTCTTTCCACATAAATTAATTGATTTTATTAGTCTCATGATTTAAAAGCTTCAACAATCAAACTTTGTATATAGACTCAACAACTGATTAAAAGCACTAAACAAGCACTCAAGTGCTTAAATTAAACACAATTATTTATGATTCCTTCATCTGATCTTTCTCAGTGTCTTTCTACTTTTTATGCACACAGGAATTTACACATTTTCCTCAGGAAATGCCCTTTCTAGTTAATATACATTTTTCCTCATTAGGCTGCAAAACAGAGCAGCAGAACAATACCATTGTATCAGCATAATCAATGGGAAACTCATGTCAAATCTGAAATGTTTTGCAAGTCCAAAATTTTTCTGGGAGTATAACAAGCATATCAACCACACACTAGGGGGAGAAGATGGCCCAGATGTAAGTCTCCAGAGCTCCAGTATCGCTAATAGACATTATTTCCAAAAGAGCCTAGATCATAAGGTGCAGGTCAGCCAACCTATCTTTTAAGGCCTCTGATTTGACTAGTTCAGTTCGGCACAAAGCAGTCCTCTTCCTCTTCCTCTTCCCTGACCCACTTCCATAAGTCGCTCCCTAGATATTTCCTCTTTGTCAGGATCCCAGAGCCCCTGCACATCTGACAAGAACAGAAATGCAGCTTTGCCAGGTGGGGTTTACTAGAAACATGCTTTTCATTAAGGATGAAAGGAGAGCAGCAGCTACATTTTATGCTGTCCAAAGCATTTTTTCACCAATATAACAGCGTATGTTGAACATTTCCATCTCTCCTTGGAAAATTAAGCTATAGTGACTTTCTCTGCCAAGACAAAGGTAATTTCTAACAGAGCCTGCCATTTCCCCAAGGAGCCAGTCAAATTGTGGTTGCCACATCTGATACTTCATTGATCTGGATGTCTTTCCCTCACGATCATCACACCCATGTGAGGTCACCTTTGAATGTGAATTGGACTACAGAAGAAATTTGGGTAATGTATTTATCTTATTCTGGTTATCTAGATACCCTGTCAGTGTTAAGCTGTAGTTTTGAAGAACACATTGTTGAAAATGGACTAAAACATATATTCTTCTGCTGCCCCATGTGCTTAACTTTTATTAAATAATAATGAATTAAACCTATATAGTCTATTTTAGTTTTAAAAGGCTATTAGCCTATGTGTTTACCAGAGTGTGCTGACTCAAAAGCAGCTCCCTAAATCCCAATCTGTCACTCTGGTGTTCAGTTTAGAACTGCCCACCCGTTTTGCCTTTTCTTTTTGTTTTTTTTTTTTTACAGTAGAGAAACCTGAAACTTGGGACCGGTAATGCTTAATGTAGATCTTGTCAGGACAATGATAGTGATTATAAAAATGCAGGCCTACTGATTACTCTGTAACCTAGTCAATTTTTGTTGCTTGGATTCATATGCACCTGAAGTAGCCTATTTTCATCTGAAGTCCCTTATTTCATGAGAAACATATTTCAAATATTTCAGAGACAGAAAGAACCGTTTTTACTGAATCAAACAATTATTATATAATGATATACCACAATAATAATGCATTTTGAGCTACTACTTAAAATTTGGTAAATCTCATAGAAATCTAAAAGCAGATTATTAGTCCACAGCGAACACTGGTTAAAGCAGGACATATCTAGCTAGTATTTCACTACTGCTTTAATATTTAACAAAACTGTTTTCCTCTGACATCCATAATTCCTTAATGGCAGGTTGCACTTTTCTCGGTGTGTAAAGATTTCAGCAAAGACGAACAAGGTAGGCAACCGCCTGGACCACCCAAAAACTAGGGGCCTCATGGAGACAAAATTTCCAGAAGTTACATTTAAGCATACAACATCATGTGATAATTTAAATTACAGCAACATGTTATTTGTATTTTTAATGACAGTAATCAGGGTATGCAATATTGCCCCCATCCAAGCTGTAATGGACTATTCTACTTTGAGACTTTGCGCTGCCCACTTTTCTTTTAAACACCTGAGCCTACCGGTTATTTCACTACCAAGCCAGCCCGCACGATACCCCTCCTTCTCTTGATCAGCAAATTTTACCAACAGCACCCCCACCCTAATCGGTAAATCTTACCACTGTCACCACATGCCTTTATTGCCATATTATTCATGTTCCATTGTTTTTAATTACGTCTCCTTTTTCTTTAGGCCTCACAAATGGCCACTTAGGGGACCCCTACCCATGTCAGCTCAGGGTCCTCTGACCAGTTAGTCCGCCCCTGGGTTTCAGTATTCATTCAACCATTGTATGACACACCTATTGCTACAACGCGGGCGATTTTTTTAGATGTACCTTGTAGTCGAGATTGTATCCAGTTCTATTTCAGCATGGCACTGATACAGATACACATATACACTCACACACACAGACAGATACACGTAAAAGCACACACACAGACAGAAACATGTATAAGCACACACACACACAGACAGATACACGTATAAGCTCACACACACAGACAGATACACGTATAAGCTCACACACACAGACAGATACACGTATCACACTCACACACACAGACAGATACACGTATACATTCACACACACAGACAGATACACGTATAAGCTCACACACACAGACAGATACACGTATAAGCTCACACACACAGACAGACACACGTATACATTCACACACACAGACAGATACACGTATACATTCACACACACAGACAGATACACGTATACATTCACACACACAGACAGATACACGTATACATTCACA
>JAODJW010000036.1:4070809-4108167 GCA_026777045.1 Hyperopisus bebe | reverse complement strand
TGGGAAGGCAAATGGCATGGATGGTCAGAGCCCGTAATGGCACACTCATGGACAGGCGTAATTGGTAAGACATGGCATGTACAGCAACACCAGCGGCTATAGTTACTATGTGTTATGTTTGGCAAGCTAAACTAAAGTAATAGGTCTTCAGACGAGATTTAAATTTAAAGTATACTTCACACTCTCAAACGAAATATGAAGTTTGCATTTGTTTCAGCCATATTGCAATCATTCCAAATCAGTGGAACATTTCAACAAGCATTTCCATCAATAAAATACGTTTTTTGCTTTAAAACAGGTGTGTTTTATTAATTCCATCCATCCATCCATTACCCACTACTTATCCAGGGTCAGGTCACATAGGCAGCAGTGTAAGCAGGGATGCCCGGACCTCTTTCTCCCCAGCCACCTCCTCCTGCTTCACAGGGGAACACGAAGGTGTCCCCAGGACAGCCAAGAGATGTAATATCTCCAGCATGTCCTGGGCCTGCCCCGGGGTCTCCTCCAAGTTGGCCATGCCCGAAGCACCTCCCCAGGGAGGTGTCCAGAAGGTCACCTAGATAGATGCCCAAACAAATAGATGATCCACACAAAGTTAGAACACACCCTCCGGTCTCTTTTCTTAAAGATTAGACCACTACGCAGTCTGCTAATCCAAAGGCACTGTCCCCAACCAGTAAAGAGGAAGACTTAAACTGTAAAGAGTACTGCCAACACCACAAACATCTTTTTACCTTGTTTGTCCATGAAATCTCCTTTTTTAAAATGACATTATGACTGCTAAGCTGCCGCTTCCTTCACCAACACTTGAAGTTTCCTCTCAGGGAGTGTTTACCTCTTACATGATATTACCAAAACAGTAACAGTAGCTAATTTAAGCAACCTTTTGTTTTGTTCGTTGGGCATTGGCTGTCCTAAGAAAGCATTACAAAAACAAACACATTCACAAATTTGTTTGTCATCACGAATAACCATTTATTAAGAAATTCTTTGTTATTCCATTTGGACATTTTATTTTGAAATGTCACAGACTGTCAAAAGTCCAGTGTGTGAGTTAATGTACAACAGGGGCTGGATTATTTGCTGTTTTCACAATTTATTGGCTTTAGTAATTGAGTAACCCAGGTGTCTATGTAATTTCACAAACACATATTTTTGAATGTGGGGTTTGCTTGCTTTTGTAATGTTTCAAAAGAGTAAATATTGAACCCAATGCTAACTTTACTCCATTACCACACCGCTGGAATTGGGTTCATTCCTGTGATGTGATCCTATCAAGGAATGTTCATTCTTGAGAGTTTATCAAAGTTTCACATTTTCTTATTGTTTAGATTTACCAATATACATGGTATGATGACCATCAATTTTCATGCAATGTTTGTATGCAATATAAGGTAGAATAGTGGGGGGCAACCGCTCGTGCTCCACCTTCATTCACAGCGGTGTCGTTACAGTTTTTAAACACAAAACAGTCCAAGATACATCCGTCTTAATTACTGATGAAGTACCTACCACGCGCTATTTTTTATGCGCGGATTTATTTATGCACTTAATTTATGCTCTGACTGTCGTGCATTAAAATGCGCGTCCCGCGTGGAGGCGCGTGCTTTTGATTTTGGATGCGCCCCTGTTAACGGCTCCTGCCTCATCCAACACGTATAGAGATATTAGCTTCCCCCTCCCCCGAGCTAATGATGACACCCTGATGCAATGCTGCTAACATGTCATGTATTCTGCATAAACATTTATTTCACCTATTTCGATGTGTACACATACACCCAAACCAATGACTATAACTGTCTGTAGCGTACACGCTTAGCGTATCTACCATTCTCTACATTTAGTATCCATAAAGAAACAACTTTTAAGCGCATGTTTTAACCACGCTGCTGGTGTTTTACACATAAAACGTAGGTACTCTTAAGTAATACATAAAATTATGAACCGAGGCATCATGTGTTGATTCTATGAAATTACTTTAAAGATTGTCAAACAAATCCCATCTGACTAATTAAAGCGGCCTGAGACGTCTGCTCTCTCACCGGAGGCAGTCGGACTATCAGCATCTCCACCACTGTGTCCGCAAGATTGCGTCAGCTGCGAGTATTTCACTTTCACTGAAGTTTCTTACCCCAATTTCCGACTGAAAATCCCATTTACAGTTCTTGCAATACGTTGCCCCCCCCCACACACACACATTTTCATAAGTACGATGCGTATTAATAAACTTCTTCGAATCGTACCAATCAAATCAAAAACATAACGTGCTGGGTGAAATTGTGTACTGTTGTTTTAAAAGCATTAATTATATTGTTGCAGCTCGGTTCAACTTTGCTACTGTCAGAGGTGAGTACAGTTACTACATATGCAAAAAAGTAATCATAATGAACACAATTTAGGACGACTTTCGCCAGTCACAAGAAAGTGACTGTATGTAGGCTATATTTTCCAGCATTTATTCTTACATTTATTGTGATCACTGAAGAAACGTCAAATCTGAAGAGAGAGCGAAACGGTGGTACCCAAAGGCTTTGCAAACCCATGGCAACAGCAACCGGAAAACATGTCTAAAATAGGGGGCAGTGTTCGCTATTACTATAGCAACAGGAAGACGTAGCTGCTTCAATCAGGTTTTGGTTTTGCGGCCAAAAAAATGCAAGACTCTTTGCATAGCAACTCCAGACAGGCAGAGGTGTTACCGTGGTAATAAGAGGATTCCTAAGTTCCTACTTGAAAATCCTTGTTCATAATTTAGAAGCGCTTTAATGCTTGTTAAATTATAACTAAGCATAATACGCAATCGATGATGTCAATAATGTGAAAGGTGGTTTTATAATATAAATACACTTCCTTCTTGTCACTATTTTTAGAATGTCATGTTTCATCTTCAGCCACAGATCTTCACAAAATACTATTTTCTCTTATTTGGACGTCATAAAATATCTTAGAACAGTTATGGGAGGTGCCATGTTCTTTTTCAAGAAACAGAACAGATTTGTATTTTAATAACTAATTAAATTAATATTAAAATCTTCGCTAAATAAATCGAAGCAGTGATTCATTGGACAGTATCGTGAAATGTACTTCAATTCGCTTATTTGGTTACATATACTGTTGTTTGAAACATGTATTTCACATGCCTTTTCCTTTCTCGGGATATTTACATCGAGCATGTGGTTAAAACGGGGCGTAAGTTTCACTGCAAGCCAACCAATAAGAGAAATTCTTTTCAGCCAATGAAATGCGACTTACTTCCCACGTCTAACGAATCTGCTGTCCATTCTGCAGAGCTGATGCAACAAGGTTGCAATATGGCTTTTACACAACACATATTAGTAACTGTGTCCTTCCTCTCTAGTAATGATTAAATAGTCCTTTGTAAACAATGAAAATCCAGCGTGTTTTGTTTTGTTTATGAACATCGGATATCAAAAACGGCCCCATCCCGGTCAGATAAACGACTCATATGCTTACTTGCAACAAAGTCTTACACTAAAGTTACCGCATCTCTTAAATCATGCACATTCTTTGTTAAAATACTTAAAACGTCCATGCAAAGTATAAGCACTTGAGTATTGTCTGTGTTAAAACATAACTTATGTTAAAACGAATTTGCAATTCAGTGATTTGTTAACACAATTTCGGGACCCATCTTCCTAATCTGACGTATGTAGTCCGTTGGACGAAGCTGTCTGGTAGGGGAGCTAGGCGGAGTGATCTCAATTACGTGTGAACGGGTCACGGCAGGACTTTGGCTGTGAGTCCGGGCGCAGTTTTAAAACGGAGCTGACAGCCCACGTCTCGGCATTAGAGCACCGTGCGTAACGGCGGAGGAGTACATCCGACTCAGGCGGCCCGTGGACGCGACATGGCTCTTTAAACCGGACGAGTGTTCTGCACTCTCTTCAATAACGGACTTTGCCTTGGCGAAGCCCCGCGATTTATTAGCAAAACCCAGACGCCAAAATGGAGTAAGTTTAACTGACACTTCTCACACACTTTCTAGACTTTTATTTTTCGCCTGGTCTTACTCTGTAACTTGTTGGATAACTAGTTTGGATGGTGGTGGTTGCGGCTGGCGGCACTTCTGACACCACTTCAGGGTTACTAAACTATGAATAATTCGGTGTTGTCTGATTTTACCACCGGATAACTCTGAGGTACTGTAGCTGAACCTAACTGTGCATGATCTGCTTTCTGTTCATTTTTAAGTAATTGAACCTGCTCTTTGCAGATGGATAATAATTAATACGTTTTATGTGTTGTTTGTCGTGGCTGTTAGATTAACTGTACTATTGCACGATGTGAAAGTTGACTCCAATGATGAGGTTCTCATGGGCTGCTAATCACCTAACTTTTAGTCATTGTCTGTAGCGTGTGTTTTCGGGTATTTGGGTTGAGTGGTAGTGTTTTTTTTTATTAGTGGTGTTAAATATGTCATCGTAGCTGGCTTTGTTGTACCTGTTAACACCGCCAAGGGGAGACAGTCCCGGTCACTGCGCGTTGTCTTCATCCTAATTTTGTCACTTGGGCTCTGCTCCAGTTAAGCCTGCATGTAACGGGGTAAATTAATGAATTGTTCGTCGCTGTGTTAATCATCATAACAATGGCTTCGCGTGTGTACTGTGGTTGCTGTACCAGATTCTGTGCTGTATGGCAGTCGTTTTAGACAAAAGTTTCCACTTAAACGCATACATGTAGGTTTAAACGTGAGAAATGCTTGAATGAAGTTTGCCGAGTGCTGCGAGCGCCAGTGTCATGCACGTGAGCTGCTCTAGTACAGTAGATTAAGTGTTAAACCATAGACGACAATTTCTTCTGCCGGTAAAACGACATGGCACTTATCAACTTGCTGAATTGCATGGTATGTTCTGCCTTGTTACTTGGTACTTGAGTTTTTTTCAAACGGACGTTTTGCATGATGTAAAATTGTAATAACATAGAATTTAATCGTATTTTTTATCATAGATACGTAGTTTAGTAATGAGAGAATGCTTTGAGAATGCTTTGATTGTACCGAATTATAACTTGCGCGTTAATTTTCCAATAAACTTTTTTTTTGAGAATTCATTTACTGTCTAGGCAGTAAAGGGTTAATTGGGGCTATTTACAGGTTTCTTTGTGATTGCGGGTAAAACTGTCTTAGCAGTGAAAGTGGCACTGATGTTTATTTTTGTATTAGTCATCACTTCTCGTATACTATGTAAGATTTCTTGATGGTGTTTCTCTTCTGATTTTTTTTAACGTTATTTCCCTTCAAATATAACACTAATTTTGTGGTTTTTTTAAAACTGAAGGTTTGTATGGTTTAAAGCAAGTTCATGCTCATGCTCTGACTTTCTCAAAATAATTTAATTTAATTCTACTACTGCACCGATGAAATAAAGGCAGTGTTTAGTGTCAGGTGATAATTCCAACTGAAATCTGGCAGTGTGATCAAATGAACTTGTAATTTTGCAGAAGTATGATTTCAGTATGATTTGTGTGAATAAAATGCTTTTTGAGACATGCAAATGAAATACCTGCTTATGTTCGCATCCATGAAGAAGTAAATTCTTTTGTGTGTGTATGTGTATATATATATATATGTGTGTGTGTATATGTGTGTGTATATATATATATATATATATTATTATTATTCTTATTAATAATTTAAATTTCCAGAACAGAAATATTCTTTTCCCAAGCTGAATCCATGCATCTGTTGTTGATAAGTAGTTCTGTGCTGAGATTCTGAGATGGGAGAGGTTTGTTACTATACTGGTTAGGGATGTTGTGCACATGGTTGGTGTCTTTGGCAAAGGACTAGCCAGGAGAATTGGTTTTTAGCAAGATCTTAATTTTTTGTCCAATTCCCTGTAGGTCTTACAACACTCCCTCAACTCTGTCCTTTGTGGCTCATCTCGTGCATCCTTACGTATTGCCAACGTTACATCTTCTAAATCAAACCAGAGGAAATGATGGCGGCATTGGTACCTCTCTGGAAGACTCCCCTCAACTGCCCGGTAGACCCCCTCACTCTCTCTCCCCTACTGGCTAGCCACAGCCAATCACAGCAGAGGAGGGGGGAGGAGTTAGAAGATACCCAGCACTTAATTGGTAAGTTGCCGTTATACGCTTTTCTATTTTCCCCCGTTCAGGGTGGTAGCCGCACTGCAGCACGTTCGTTCTCCTTGCACAGTGAGTAACGTAAAAATAAATATTTTGGCAATGCATGTAGTACATAAAGACCTTTCGCAAGTTGCCGTAGTAATTCTGACTTGTTACTGTAACGTTGCCCTTAGAAACTGAGTCAAGCGTTTGGTACGTGGTGGTAGCTATAGCTTTTGGTTTAGGTGCTAGCATGGAATACAGGTTGTGTTTGTGGGAAAGGACAGGGACACGCCCTTGTCAAATGTTATCGATTTGATTATTGCTTGATCATTATTGATGACTGTCATTTCTTTTTGCCAGTGTATATATTTTTTTTACATATTGTGTATATATTTTTTTTCTTATTTCTCCCCTTCCCCCATATAGGTGATGTTCTCACTGACTGGATGACGGAAAAAGTTGATTTCTCCTCTTACCTCCCTACCTCTCACTCCTCTCCCAGGGAGTCCCTTCCCCCCTCGCCACCTCAGCATGACGTCCAGGTGCCCTCTGATTTGGAGGTGATGACCTCCTTATTGCAAGAAGAGCTTGCTCAACTAGAGGATTACTTCCTGTCTGATGCGACCCCAAAGAAAGTAGAGAAAGTAGAGAAATGTGACCATGTAACCCCAGAAAGTGGTACCCAGTCGTACTACCCATTGCCCTATGCTTCATACAGCTCTAGCCAATCAGAATCTACTCCACTTCTTGTTACCCTGGCAACTGGGGAACTCGACCTGCTGAGCTTTTGCGGAGGCCCTATTGGCCGATGCAAGACACCTAGACCTGCCCCTTACAATTGCACTCGTCCTAACAGCAATAATCGTAGGAGAGTTTTGGATGGGGTGAGGGTGGCCGATGGATTGGAAAATAATATCTGGAATTCCAAAGAAAATCACTCAGGTAGCCCAGAGGAAGCTGTTAACTACTTAGGTGTGGAGGATGAAAAGGGGTTAGGAAAAGGATGTTGTGTTGGAAACAGAGTAAAGATTGGCGAGTGTTCTGTACAGTTGAAAGAGGAGGACTGTTACTACTTCCCAGGTGATGTTGGTGGTGAAGAGAAGATGGCCGGTGGGTATTGTCTTGGTGCAATAATGGACACACCTTGCAAGAGGGAAGACCAGCTGGGCCATGGATTGAGGGAGGTTACTGGTAGTGAGGGTGGTGCGGAGTTGGAGACTTCACAGGGAGACAGGTGTAGTGGTGGTGCAGAGGTTCTCAGTAGAGGGGTGGAGGTGACCCAGAGTTTTCTTCAGTCCAGCAGCTCTGTGGAACCTTATCATGGGTTCATGGGTCTGACAGGAGGGCAGATGAGATCAGGGGCAACGGAGACAGGGTGCCGCCCTAGTGGCTTCTCTGATTTGCTTAGAGACTCCAGTCCAGAATGCTTGCCCAAGGGAGATGGGAAGGGGCTTTTGCCAGGGCAGGCTAGTCACAGGTCAGCTTCAGAGCTGAAGGTGGAGCCCTGCACCATCAAGCTGGAGATCGAAGCCGCGCCTGCGAACCCCAATCAGGGAGAGCGTAAGCAGAAGAAGCGAGATCAGAACAAAACAGCAGCTCATAGGTGAGAATATGCATGTGTGTGATGTGCACTGAAATGCATAAGCCTGAAGACGACCCAGGGCTCTGCTGTGGTACTTGGGGATGTCAAACTGGTCCTGAAGGCCTGATGTGATGTGCCTTTTTGTCTCTCTGGGTTTAATAACTCTTAACTGTAGATCAGGGAGTCGCACCATTTAAATTGGTTGAGAGTTGGCTTCATGCTTTGGTAATTACGAGAGTAATTGAAAGAATCACATTCAAATAGCTAAATTACTATGATCTAATTGGATTTTATGAATTAGATGCAGTTGTTCTTGTCTTCAAAATATGCAATAGTTGTTAGTTAAATAAACATTAATTTTGGGGGTCATTGTTTTCCTTGGCTAATACTTTTGTGTTGAACAAATAAATTTTAACATTTGTGAATGGAGATACGAAAAACATAGCCGGTCCTGTGACCTCGCTCAGTTTAGTTATTCAGTGTCGATCAGCTAATGGCTCAGTCAACAGGCAACGGCTCGGTCCATACTCAACAGAAGCAAACATACGGTGGGTCTCTGGGGCTGGGATGTTAAACACTGGGCTTAATTGCCTCATTCACTAAAGTGTGACATATACTAAGCTATGAAAGTCACTGGATGGCAAAGGCTGTAATTGTAGAAACCACAATAAAACCACGACCTCCCACAGGTATCGGCAGCGCAAGAGGGCAGAGCTGGACTCCCTGGAGGAGGAGTTACGTGGGCTGGAGGTCCGGAATCGGGAGCTGCGGGACAAGGCGGAATCTGTGGAACGGGAGATCCAGTACGTGAAGGACCTTCTCATTGAGGTGTACAAGGCCCGCAGTCAGCGTCTGAAGCAAGACACAGGTGCCTGATGCTAGGCCGCTCTGCACCAGCACAATGGCTAAACAGCACAAGAAAAGAGAATTTAAATGTCATGGATGGCATACTGTTGGTTAGGTAGCTATGTTGGATTTGTTATGCGTTTTTAATGTAAAAGCCTGCTTTATTTTCTTTTCAGCACTTCATATGACGTGTTTATTAGTTGCTGAAGGTAAAAGTTGACGTCTTTTAGCACTGTGAAAACGCAACTTTGCAGGTCCTTTAAAGTACATGTCTTGTACTCTGCTGACAATCTAGATCTGGCAGAGAGATTCTCTCTCGGCATGTATGAAATATTGCCTGACTTCCAGAGCAGAGAGGAATAAGTGATGCTCATGGCCTTTTCCTTGCATTGGCCTTGTAAGTCATTCCAACAAACTGAATACCTTCAGACGTTCAAATGAATGTGTTTGTGTGTCATATTGTCCAGAGTTAGGAAAGTGCATGTATACCATTGAGTGGAATATGAGTATGGAAAATGCAACTGCCATGCAAGAACAATGAATAGTGCAAACTACTTCCATCTACGGTCTTTGCAAACCAAGTCCATGCATTCATTTCCGCAACCCAAGCACACAATGCATGGCTTAAATTCAGGAGCATGTCTGCTTGTAATCTAAGGACTGTTTTGGTTTAGTGCATGGATTATTTTTTGTTTCATTTTTATTTTTGTCTAAGTGGTGCTAGCGGCTGTGTGCAAGTAGAAAGGACAAGCTTTTCTCTGAGGCCTCTGACCAGCGGCCTTTCATTGAGGGGTGCGGAGAGGGTGTAGCTCTCATCCTGCTTTTCCATCTGCTGTATTTGCGAGAAAACAATCACTTGTCCACAGTTTTCCAAGCAATGGTGTCCCTACCTCTGTCTTTGCCACGTAGGGCAATCAGGGGCATTTTGTGAAAGTTCTACAAGTAGTGTAATTTATTTATTTATTTTGGTAACATTCCTCACTTGGGCCGTCTGCTAGCTTGAATTTTATTTTATTTTTTACTTTTTGGCTGTTAGTATGTGTAGCAGTCTTTACTGCTGTTAACGGTGTGAGGCAACAGTTTCCATTATGGTATAGATTAATTTGAATTTCAGTTAAACCAGTTTAGCTTTCGCCATAGTTACAGATTCCATACATGGACTCTGTATTGATTTTAGGTGAATAAAAAAAATCACTGATTTCACAACCTAAAACTGTAGCCAAATAATGACAAGCAGTGGGGGAAATGTCTTTTTTTTTTTTTTTTTTCTTGGATGAAGTCAATACTTGCGAAAGTGACAGATTTTGATACTACAGGATAGTACGTGGATTTTATGATGCAATTGCAAGAACACATTTCACTAATGATGTATGTAATGGCAGGACCCTACTGTACCTTTTACCCACTAGCCGTGTGTAGTCATCTGAAATTGCTGATATGCAATTTATTGTATCTTTTTGTTTGTTTTTCTTTTTCTTACAGAAGATTTTGCTTTTTAGTCCTACATATGGTACTATGTTTAATCATCCTTGGCCCACTTTTTAAATCTGAAATTTCTATGTAACTTCAGACATGACCAATGTAGATTCTCTTTGATTAAACGAATAAAGTGATTTGTGTCTCCAGTCCAAAGTTTCATTACTGAAATTGGTTAGCAATTGCCAACACTTTACAATATGGCTATGAATTATTCTAATGCAAAATTCTGGCAGTGCAGTCTATGTAGTTTTATTCAGTTTCGTGCTGCATTAAAATAGATTTAGTTTTTAAGCAAGGTTGTGTGACATTTCGTAATGGCACTTAATACATACACACATCCAATTTTCATTTCTATCATTGGGCATTATTAGATGGCAGAAAAGTGTAGGATTCGGCTTTAGAGTATATGGAGCTGGGAAAGTATTTTTTACCTTTAAAGCCGGAAAATTGCTATACCTGTGTTCGTGTGCTGAAAGCCCATCGCAATACAATCAGTAACGGGCAAGGAGTGTCTTTGAGGTCCTTCGGTTGTAATTTGGCCAAGATGAGGGAAGTTGCTTCATTACTCGTTTCTGAAATCTGTGATTAAAAATTTAACCAGAAACAGATCCGTATTTTGACAGGAAAATACTGGTGCGATGTAAAAACTGCCCGTGACTCATGTTTCAGATGCTGGAAGCGTTTAGTCGCGTCGTGGTGTTTGACTGGCGCCCGGCAAGTGTCTTCGGTTACTCCTTCCTAACGCAGAGCTGCACTAAAGAAATAAAACTACATAAAACATTTGATTTTATGGATTGTGTGTCCATACTGAGAGACACGAGGGCCCGCCAATTGCCCGGGTATAACAAAAAAAAGGCTGGCGGGGCCTGGCGCACGCATAGCCTATGCTAGCCAGAACATCTGAATAAAACAAGCTGCGACTCAGAACAACTTATTTACAGTGCTTTAATATCGGTCGGTATCTGCACACGTATCGATTATGTTCAAACAAGTAGAACATCGCTCCGTTTCACGTCACTATAGGCTACACGGCTGTCGATCGTCGCAAGAACTCGCTGATGCTGTAACGTCGTTGTCATGATAGCACAGCCAGAAATATTTGTAAAAACGTTGCACTGATATGGTAGCTGAGTGGGTAATCTAAGAAAATGTAATTGTTTTAATCAGTCATATGATTAAAAATTTAAATTGGTAGTGTTGATCATGATTAACAAGGTGTCCGGAAGGTGTTTCCCAACTCCACCATAAAATGTTGTTGGCCATACTGATAGTTTTCGTTTTTGTAAGTGGAGGTGTGGTTTAAATTTATGCTGAATGCCGTCCACAGGGGGCGACGGAGAACTTAGCAAGAATATACTTAATTTGGCCGCAGACTATTGGGGAAAAAAAAGTCGCTAACATATAAGAGGTAACTGAAAATGAATTTCAAGCAGCTGCTTGAATGTATTTACTTTTCTTTACGTAAATCGATGAGACAGTTTTAAGCATTCAAGATGACGCTTTAAAATCTCAGATTAATTAATGGTATTTTAATTGACAACGGGGGCATAGGTTGTGCATTTTTCTAAGTCGGCTTCAAATACAGCAAACAAGCGTGGGATGACTGAGAATGTCATCATCTTGGGCGATCAATGCAGTCACGAAGTAAGCTACTTCAAATAAATTAAAAGATGTCAATTATTTTCGATAGACTCGGCACCGCAAAGTCCAGTAAATCCATGCCTTTAGGCGGATGAGATGAAACTTGGATAAGAGATTTTTCCCAAAAATGTTAAGTAGGCCTAGGCTATTTGTATTTGTTTAATTTAAGCATATTTGGCGTTTCGGTGACTTTGGTCTATTTTGGTTTACGGGCCATTAAATGCTCTTAGGACCATCGATTTATTAAAATAAACTAAACTGAATTAGTTACATTTGTATATACTTAACTACTTTAAAAATGGAAAATTTATAAGCCAATTTAAATAGGCCTACGTTAGCCTATATATAGAGCGCTATTTTTTAATTTATGAAATGCGGGTTTAAGTCTTTACTGGGCAGTCTGAATTTTATGAAAATGAAAGAACACACTAAACTGGTTTATTTGAAAAACTGCCCTAGCGAGGTCGCGGTGTATGTGTTTGAATGGTTAGGTCTGTAACAAGCAATAAAAAGAAAATAAAATTGTCATGTATAATACATAGGCTAAAATTTGTTTGATAACACTACTTGATGCTTTTAAATTTTCGGGGTATTTCGAAACAATAAAATAAAGTCCCATTAAAAAACTGAATTTTTATAAAGCCTATTTTTTATTACCACGGAAAGGTTGCTTTCAATCCTTTGTTGAGAATTATGTGCTTCGGGAAATTATACTATCAATGGGCGATAACTAAGCTATGTAAGTCAGTTTTGAAATTTATGTCGAGGAAAAAGAAGCAGAATTAGAGCTGTCTGAGCCAGATTCATGGTGAGGCGGGCCGAGTAACGTGTATGATCGGGAAGGAGGGTACGAGCACGCGGGGTGCGGGGTCTTGGATACTGGTTATTAAATGCACGTAGTGATTTGGTCATTTTTAGAGTAGTTAGCGGCACTAAATCTATCCATGGGCGTATGTTTAGCCCATTTGTTAGTGGTACAATATTTTCGGAATCCGCTATCCGTTTCCTGCCGCCTGTGTAGATAAAGAGATTTATTTGTTGTTTTAATCTTCATCCAGCTAACCCTGCCCATGTTCACTTTAGACCAGATACCTAAACACAGTGGTATTCTTTTAATTTTTGTTTTCAAGTCATATTATTTACTTTCTGAAAAACGTAGTACATATTTGTTACACTTTGTATAAAGATATACTGGGGGGGTGCCGAGTAGGTCCAATGTTCCATTCCCGTTTTTTGGCTTTGTGCATAGATTATTTTTTAATTACAGATGAGTATAGTCGCTCGCTTTTCCCCGCTTGTGTAAAGGGTAATTCAACTTTTCTTAAGTTCTACTAGATATTTCTTCGGCTATTTCAGTGAGTAATTCATATTCCTTTTAATTATTTTTAGTTTTAAGGATTAATGTATTTGTATGTTTTTTTTTCATTTAATGAGAGGTTGAGGTTATTTTCAGTGGAAGCGGTGATCTGAAGCGAAGATTAATTTGATGGGTAGCCTGCGCAGTCTATAGGGGGCGCTATACGATGTCTTAAGAATTGAAATCCACCTGTATTCTTATTGTATTAGTAAAGCAGAATTTTAATTCTACAGCTGGTTCACGGGCACAGGCACTGATTTGTTCCTTATTGTTTTAGGAATCCGTGATATGACTGCTTTGTTGTAAAGACATAGACTGGGTGGTTAATTTATTATTAGTGTATGTCACACTGATATATGACGTATCCTTAAATGTACATTTAATCATTTCAAAACAAAACAGTCAGACAGAATCCTTTGGCAAATACCACGTAACTCAGGGCATATAATGATTGCCCCTTTCGAGTGGTATGTAAACAGTTTTCAGTTCTTGAATAAATGTATTGATTTTATACGTAATTCTCTATGCCTATATAGGCTACAATACTTAGGTGGAGTAGGAAAGTTGCAAAAATGTCTTCCTTATGATTGTATAGGCCTATTTTGTATAGTTGTTGAGATAACAAGCTCGCAAACTAGCGATTGTTGTTTTATTCTCCCGCGACAATCTCCTGGATAAACCACAAGATTAATAGATAGCCTGAATTGGTTGCAGTAATATTTTTTTCAGAACTTCTATATACTTATGCAGGGGCGTTGTCCAAACCAAATTTGTGGGTAGGCACCATTTGGAAACCACACATAAAATATTAAAAATACATATATGCAGATATTAATGTTCTTGAAACTTTGTATAACTATTTTATGCATCCAAACATGTCCAGGTAAGCCTGTTTACTGTCGCTGAGATGGGCGCCGTGAATGTCAAGCGTGATAACACGCTGCTGCTGTATGAGTTATCGGTAGAAAGGGAATGAATGGTGAAGAAGGGCGGCGTTTTAAAAGATACGATCTGACGAAGAAATCTCATTGGCCTGATTACCTTGACTGCAACTTTACCGATGTATTATTCACAGTCTATGTAGGCACGTTATTGCCTGACTGAGTAATTAATTTGTACATTACATTTTGTCTACATTTTGGGTAGGCATAGCCTGCGTTGGGATGGGGACAAACCCCCTGTGTTGTTCCTTGACTTCCGCCCTTTAGCCTCCGCCGTATAGACCCCGGATAGACCCCCGCGACAAGCGGTTACAGAAAATTGATGGAGTTTGTACGCGCCTACCTATATTGACTGGCATAACGTCGCTATAATTATGTTACTGCTATTTCGCTAAGGGGGGCATTGAGCCTACTAGGTTAATTGTAGGCCTATTGGAATACGGGAAAATACGGGGAATTATTGCTACTGTTCGGCTTATGCATGCATTCGAATCCGTGTATTCCGTATTACGAAGGGAAAAAACACAATTTGTTGTTAAAGTGCTTAAAATATATTTATTTAAGGATTAAATTTGCGGTAAGAAGTGTACATATCATTATATGGAAGGTGTAATCAAACTTAATCATTTTCAGTAGGCCTACAATCTGCAATTATTTTCCAGAGTCACGTGTTTAGTGCCGGACGTTTTGTAACAATTAGTTTTCTGGTTTAAAGTATGCACAATTATTCCTATATTCAGAAAAGTACACCGTGGGAATAAGACAAGCTTTTCAACAGAGATGATTTTAGTAGTGCAAAGACGCTAGAGCATTATCCGGTAAATACTGTAATATACCACCGAATTTCAAACCAAGCAGTCAAAAGGTGTAATGGAGACTAAGTACCCCAGGGGCAGAGCTGCGAGTTTATAACTCTTGCCCCCAGTACTGTACATATCGTCTCCTGATTTGCTGATTGTTCATACTCATAAAACTGGCAAACGAAGCATTTTGAACGTCATATGCATTACCTGTGCTAATCAAACACATAGAAGAAGGGATATTAAAAACTTCTTTTAGAGAGGTGGATCACTTCGGAAATAAGAATAGATTGGCACTTTGAAATATATGTCATTTACTACAGAAATAATGAGATTCACCACTTTTGCAAAGGAAATATATACGGTAAAACAGCGGGCTCATCAGACATGAGCGACTGAACACGTGACCTGACTGGTTTTAGGTCGATCACTTGTTAGGCGTGTGGTCACGTCGCCTGGGGTGCAACTGTCATTATAGCAAAGGAGTGTCTTCGCTTGGATGTTACTAAAGTTTAAATTCCACGTATCTGCTTTAAGACGGCTTTATTTTGCACTTCAAAATTGCCTCGCAGGTGCCACAGACGCATTTAATCTCGTTCCAGCAGCTTCTAAGTGATCTGTTAGGTAAACATGCGTGAGAAGTAGGCAGTTGTGTGCGCTACCCTGCGGTCATGAAACACGATAATGCCATGACATCCTCCGTGAATTCTGGCCGGGATGCTTCCAGGAGCTAGCACATAATTAATAGCAATTTCGCATTATTTGCTACAGTTAATAGCGACTCACGAACAATGCAATAAGATAATACGCAAAGCAATGTTTTTAAGTGCATGAACATATCTGTGAAAAAAATAATATTTCGACACTGGGTTGTCGTGTGCGTTAAAGTAGGGGCGGGTGAATTATGAAACTGACCTCGTGTCATTTTCAAGTTAAAGTAGCTGACCGGACAAGCACCAGAAGGGAAAGGGGTGATGTGTCTTACCCTTAATCACGGTCCTGCAACAGATTTTATTTCGGTCACAACTAGATGAAAAGCGTCTATTACACCCAGACGAGAAATGCAGCGTGTGCAGCTGCTGGCCTTTCGTTTTTTTGAAAACCTGTCGCCACTTTCCGTTCCGACTTATATCGAGAGTCTGTGTGTGTTTTTGCACAAGTGTCAGCGTCACCACCCACTGCATGTTTTCCTGTCCGTCTACAGTATATGGATGTGGTTTATCTTTTAGGACAACATTCCTGTCATGATCTTTACACTGGGTGCCTGCACGCTCCCTTTTCCGGGTTATAATCCTCATTTTCCTACAGAAATTTGAGGCTGCAGAGGAGGACTGCGTGAAACCGCGCGATTCATTTAACGAAATATAAAAATAACAAGAATAAACCTTAATTTATCAAGATACACAATACAGTCATTGTCAAGGCGACAGAGCAGAGCTTTGGTGGAATTCCCCTTGAACTCCTTTCCAGGAAACCAGACTCATTGAATGTAATCAATAGCAACAGAATTGTCATCAGATTTTATCTGTTACTCGGGACGTTCGCAAATAAAACAAATGTTTTTTGTGTGTTTGAGTGAAACAGCCATGTTCTGCTGCGTTTGTAAATTGGAATCTTAGACTAGATAGGCGAGTTTTTTCTCTTTTCTTTTTGGATGTGAAAAAGACCGTAAAATCAGTCCTTAACCAGAGCTTTTTTTTTCTTTTTATTTTGTCCTTTATTTGAGCTACGTCAGTGTGATAGGTTCAACACATATAACGTTACAGGTACTTTAGCAAGACCGCGTGCTTAGCCGCAGTTTACGTATGGAACTCTGTATAATAATTCCGTTTATTTTCTTATTCATCCACTGTTTATCCTGGTCTAGGTAAAATAATTCATTTCTCAAACTAAAACTATATGTTTCATAACATGTAATAACTGGACATCTGGTAAACATTCCTAAAACTATAAATGTATTTCTAAAAGCAGATACTGTATAAGTACAAAGAATCTAACTACACTCCCTAAACAATCCCATAGGAAATACTTTGATAGGTTTATGTTTAGAAAGTACCTTTGTTTAATCATCATAAATTGCAGGAAATAGTTAGGAAACAAAAACTGAAGCTTAACTGTATATGTTGACTGTCAGCATAAGCATTCATCATCAGTTTTGTACTCACTGAAATTGCTTCATCTGTCTGCAGACAAGAAGCAGAAAAATATTAGTATGCATTTGGGTCACTTTACTGAACCAGTGACTCGCTACACTTTCAGTTTTTCAACTTTACTGCATTAATTTAACAAACTATGGAAGTTTCACAGAAACCAACTAACATGAAACCAGTCTTGCAAAAGGTCAGCGGAATCCTAGGGTCTGTCCCCAGGTGCCTGTCTTTCATAACTCTGGTTGCATTACGCAAAATCTGAGGCATACCTTGGAACAGCATATGAGCATCATGCAAACTGAACTGCTCTGTCAATGGCAGGTGGGTTTTCTTGAAGGCTAATGGGCTCTTGCTCAGGCCAAAAGGACCTTTGTTCCAAGATGTGCTCAGGCTTGTGCCGACTCAAAAACGTGTACTGTCAGTTCTCGGGGCTGCCTTTCTTGGCAGAAAAAAATGTGGATTTACCTGGAAAAGAAGGAGAAAAGAATCATGTCACGATGTTCTTAGGCATACGGGATTTTTTTTTTTTTTTAGTTAGGGAGGTGGTCTTGTGAATCAGCAGCCTTCTGTTGTCTTCCATGAGTCCTTGAACAGATGTACTTAACTGGAACTATTAAAAAAATCCATCTGAATAACCACTACAACAACCAACACAAAACGTGAACAGTAAGGTGACGGGTGTTAAGTGTAGAGAGCGAGTTCTGCAGCTGCCTGCTGTCACTCACCTCCCACACTGTGTCAGGTTGGCGCCCCTACAGCAGGGCTCCCTCAGTAGGCCGGACCCACACGGAGCTACGGGCCGGCTGCCCTTCATGGTCCTGCAGAGGAGGAAGTCGACAACGAACGTCTGTCAACGGCAGAGCAGAACTGTGCCCTCTGTAAGGAAATGGCTTCCCGAGCAAATACTTCATGCCAACCAAGTCACTTTTCTACGTGACAGACTCACAGGCTTTTCTTGTCAAAACCTCAAAGATGGGTGTGATGATGGGCTTTAAAGGCAGCATGCTAAACGTAATGTAAGTTTCTATGATAGCAATGGTGCTAATTTTAAGATGGTAAGGTAAACACAGGGAGCAAACACACCTGTCAGCTGCAATTTACCACTCTGGTCTGACTTCTGCGATGCTCATTTTCAGTGCTTATACACTCTGAGTTAATGTTCCCCTGCTGGAGCTCAGCTCATTGGAAAAATACCAAACAATCGTCAAGAATGTTATTTTAAATTATTGCTTCCTAAGACCATTTTAGTTGACGAGTTAAAATGTTTAAACCCCTGGAAAAAGCTGACAACATAACATAAGAAAAACAACTGAAGTCTCTCAGTCCGCAGCCTGCCTTGTCTTCTCCGAGTTCCATACCATCACCTTTCATGACAGGCAGATTGTCAGTGCAGCTTTCTGAAGGGGAGACTCACTTTTCTAAGGTTATGTTTTAAAAACTTCTTCCCAGGAAGCTAGGCACTGCGTAGGTGGTGTCAAAACACGTTTCTGCAGTCACTCTGAGTCAGGCTGGCACGCTATGACACAGCTCCGGCTACGTCAGGACAGCTTACAGCGAGTGTGTAGCTCTGGGCGGGGCCCGGGCCGTGCCAGCCGGCCCCCATGTGCAGCAGACACTCCAGGGAGTCAAGGAGCTGCTCCCTGCACAGCATGTGCAGCCTCATCTGGCTGGGGGCCACACTCCCGCCTAGAGCCCTTGTGTTAGCATCCAGTGCGTTCAAGGCACACTGCAACGCGCTCATCCCTGGGGAGGGGGGCAGATGGGAGGGAGACGAAGAGGGTGCATGTTCATGAATGTGAGTGCAAGCTGGCAATCCACCAGGCACAGGCAGTGCGGAGAGACTGCTGCAATAAACGGCCGCAGGTGTGGTTCCTACAGGATATTAAGTTCTTGCAAATTCTTACAGATGAAGTTAATATTCTCTCTGCAGTGTGAACTGTAACCTCAGTCACTGAGCAGAAGAACATATCACTATACACACAGATCATGTGTTACAGAGGCACTATTTATGAATTGTGTCTAAAATGAGGAATGAGCAGCCAAGGTGACGTGTTCGTATTTTTATTCTGGGTCTGTTTCCATTTGCTGTGCACATTGTGTTTTGCGATTTTTAAATCGATTTATTTTCGTCATACATACCGTTTGCATCTCTGGCTTCGATGTCCAAATACATGCCGTTATGTACTGCTTGTTTCAAAACCTATAACGGAAAGAAACGGAAATATATGGATTCATGTGGAAGGTTGCTGGTTGGGAGCTTGGGAGCAGTTCTGCTGCCTGGTGCTTCATCTGAATTATCCTGTGAACTGAGTAAACAATGGGCTGCTTTAGGGGAAGGTATCACCTGCCAAAACGCATCCGCAGCCAGTAATAAAAGTGAAGACGGTCTGACTGTAATACCCGCACGGAAGTCAGGGTTAGGGTTAGTGCAGGGGCCGCCTGAGCCGGTCATGCTCCTTTACCTCCAGGACTCTGACGTAGCCGTTTTCAGCACTGAGGTGGAGGCATGTCTTCCCAGACTTGTCCCTTAGGTTGACATTGGCACCAAAGAAGAGCAGGTCTGCCACCATTAAGTGCTGGTTCCTCTGGGCTGACAGGTGAAGCGCTGTCTGGAACAGGAAGAGCCAGACGCCCTTGAGATGACCAACCCATGCCTGATTTCCTCTTCACAGTGTTCTAGGAACCCAAAATTCTCAACAGATACAAAGTTGTATCTTGCACCGTAAGTTATCATCGGTGATTCGAACAGCTCTGTGAGCCGATCATGGCCACAGCCTCTCCGCAGAGCTGACGCACCATGTGCCGCTTCCTTTGCTTTACCTTTCCGCCTGAATCTCTGATGTCCAGCTGGTTTACAGCTGCCATTCTTCTGGCAATCACGTGGGCCAGTGCTCTCTTCCCTTCGGTCACTGCACCGTGGAGCAGTCTAGCAAAAGGAGTAGGCATTTGCTACAGAAGTTCTTCATGTCATACATGGGCCACAGATGGACCTTGTCAGCAGGAGCTGCTCTGTTCTGCCCCCCTAAGCACCTCCCAGCTAATCGTTGGTGATGCTCCACCTGTAGCTTTACTGAAATAAAATGACAGATTAATGTACCTGAGGATGGAGCACTGCTGCACCCATCAGGGACTAGGAAAGCCCTCGTTTATGGTACTAAGGCAGTGAAGCAGGGCAGACCCCGAATCACAGTGACTTTGTAGAATTTTTCTAACTTTTTTGCTGGGTTAGAGACGGCGCTAACATGTACATCCTGTAACAGACACCTACTAGGACTTATGAGGAAGAATTACAGATAATTTTCTAGGAAATCTCTGATTTTTGTGGTTTCATATGTCATTGCATGCAGACGTGACAGAAAGAAGATGCTTGCTTTATGAGTCAGATAAAGTTTTTCACTGGAGGCGCAGTTCAGGATCTATGCTGGACTTGTTTTCCAGAAAAATAAGAGATTAATATCTCCACTGAATAATATTCCTTGGAAAGTCAACAGACGGGTAAGCAACCCACCTCCTGGCTCTCCAAAAATATGCAGCTGTGCTGTAAAGGTATATAATGACACAGGGGATTTATATATAAAAGGCCGGTATTTTTCAAGAGTTTGATTGTGCATAGTTCACACATAATAGCAAACTTAATTTTAGCCTGCAAAGAAGCTGAAGGGCTGAGATCATTCTCAAGCCAAGCCTAAGAAGCAAACAAGTAATGTCTTGCCTGTCATGGTAGAAGAATCAATGTGAACATATTGTTTTTCCCTCCCCATGAAATAGGTAGTCGTGATACTTTCTATCATACAAGTAGTGTTTTGAATGGTCACAGAACTACACGACCACAATGGATCCATTCCTTAATGAGTACAGCTCTGTGGGACGTAGCATGTCACCTGAAGTGTCTGTTCCAAAATTTCCATGATTTCATAAAACCCATTAACGATTAGCCTAGATTCAAAATAGCCATGTCATGTTACACGGCTCTGCTGTGCCACATGATAACGAGCTTAGGGGGTTGCCGGAGAACTTACGTTCTTCCCTTGTCATCCGTGGCCAGGAGCTCCTCCTCAGGAACTCCCCTTAGCAGTGACTCCTGCTTCTGTAGCTGGAACAAGAAAAAAGACATTCCATCCCAGTCACTAGCCAACTGACTGGCCCAGCAGGTCGGGAGGACTCCCTGGTCCTGGAGATGCTTCCCGCGGAGGTCTTGGGGGCTGTTAGGGGAGGAGTTTGGGGGTGATGGTCCCAGCCATTTAGCATGGCTGTTTGGGGGGGGTAGGGCTGGTTGGGGGCTGGGGAACCTTTCCTCCGAGTCGTCACTGTAAAGGCTGCCCCAAACGGTGGGAGATGGGACCATGTCTTCTGTGCTCATTGGATTTGGAGAGAAGCTCCATGCTTGATTTGTGGGGCTTGTTGGAGAGACCTCTGAGGGTGTTGGGCTCTCCTGAATCACAGCTGGGCTCCATCTAAGATTGTGTTTGAACATTTGGTTTTGACAGGGGAAATCCTCCCCCCTACAGTCCTCCTCCCACCCAGAGAAGATGGCTGCCGAAAAGGCCCCTTCAGGGTGTCTGTTCTTGCTGGCTTTGAGGTCTTCCTCTAACACTTCCACAATAATGGCCAGGTCCTCCAGACTCTTGATTTGTTTTTTATTCTGAAGAAAAAAAAATCCCCTTAACCATCTTCTGTACTCGTGCACAAAATGCAACCAGTTACCTTCTCCCAACAAAAAAAGTTAGATTTTTTAATCAAACAGCTTTATCTTTAATTTACTCATTTGCTTTATTCACCCGCAGGTCCACACACTTAAATGTAAGCCGGCCTTGTTTCATATTCTTCTTTGTTGGCTTCGCTGAAACGCTGCCTTCTAGATTTGACAGAGATGGCGTATAAAGATGTCTGCTTTAAGTGATGTGGTGTAGGCTAGACCACTAGACAACCACAGAAAGACCAGAATGATTTAGAGACAAGCCTTTTCCACTTTTATACATTAAGAACAGGAATTAGATATTTGGTAACACTTTAGTTTAAGGCCTGTACCACAACCATCTATAAACTCTTACAAATAATTTGATAATATATTAGTAAATAAAAAGATTTACTTACCATCAAATTTAGGTATGTATTACCAAGATATCTTACTCATTTCAAAATATTTACCAAAGAGTTTGTAAGTCACTTGCAATTAAAAAGCAATGCATTTGTAAAAATACTCAGAAATTAGCTTGGCCTGGACCTGAACCTTAATAGTCTGCTCCTTAATGGTCTGATTAATAAACTGTTACTAATCATTTGATAATATATTAGTAAATGAAAAGATCTTACCAAATTTAGAAATGTCAGAAACACTTTTCAATAAGGATCTCTTTTGCCACCTATAAATTAATAAAAAATAACTTATAACTTCTATTAATGATTTCTATTCTCTATTAATGATTTACAAAGTGTTACAACCTAATTAATAACCTGTTTTTAAGCCATTTATAAGCCCTTTATGAGTGCTGTCTTATTGTAAAGTGGTACCAAAATGTCTTACAGAGATATTCTACTCCTATTTTACGAAAGAGCTTTTTTGTAAATAGCAGGAGTATGAAAGTAACACATTATCAAATGATTAGTATCAGTTTATCAAGAGTTAAGAAGCAGAAGTTAAAGTAAATTGTTACCAGAAATTCTGATCCTGGATTACCAATGGACTCTGGATAACAGGATTACGTGATCATTTACATAGGATTTCATCTAATTAAAAAGAATGACTATAGTCATTAACTACTGCATTAAAAGTGATGTTTTCAGCTATTAATTCCATTAAATAAAAATGTTAATAACAGAGTGATCACAGAAAAGGGCAGACATCAGTATGTCTGGAGTATGTAAATTCACAAGATTATATGGTGGATTTGGGTATGGACGGTCTGGAAATGGGAGTGCCAGCAGCGGGGGAAGGGCTCCTGCCCCCAGGCCCATTACACCAGAGAGTCCCATCGCAAAATTTACTGAGAGACTCCCTGGGTCAGCAAATTTTACCATGAGCCCCTTTTCATAACAGTCAATTACACAAGATTCGCAACAATTTACCAATTAAATTTACCTCCCACCCCTGTTTTGTAAATTTAACTTTGGGGGATCCAACCCCCACGGCCCCCCATGCTGTGAGACTCCTCCCCTGCCCTGAGGGGTATGAGACTTGGACCTTACCAATGTAGAAACTAAGCCTACGCCTTTGCTTGGACAGCATTAATAACAGGAACCCAGGCCCCCAATATAGGAGCACGTGTCCTCATTAAATGACGTCGTAATCGTGAACTCACCGCCCTGCTGCGGCGATCTCCACTCGAAGGTACCCGTTTCTTTTCTCCTGCAAAAACATTACATTATGAAACATGCACAACGCGTTTTTAAATGTGCATTTATAAAGCTCAGCTAATTTGTGATTGTGATTTGATGCATTTGTATGCCATTTTGTATTTTGAAAATGAATTGGCCTAGTCTATTTCAATACCTGAACCTTTCGACGTCTTTCCTGTGGTGCCCTATTGAAAAGTAAAGTCGTTAGAACGTAAGCCTGTCAATAAAACGAGATTTTATACTTTTTAGCATTATAATTATAATATGGATAAAGGGCATGTTGCCGAAGCTAAACCGAGGGGAGCAGAGATGCGATCACCTGCAGGGTTGTCGGGTCCACCCCTTTGGCGATGCGTATCCGTCTAAGCATGTCCCTGACTGGCATTCTCACACGGACTCCCAAGTACCGTTTCTCAGGTTTAGGCTCTGAGATTTTACAACCTGAGGAAACAGGGACATTAGACTAATCACCGTGTGCAACGCGTACTCTGTGACATCTCAGTGTTACGTATAGTGTTCACATAAACGCCATCTCACGTTGCGAGCTTATTAATAAACAGTCACGCTAATAACTTTAACAACACATACTGAAATAACATGTAAAACAGACGTTTTGCACGTATAGATTGATCTCTTCAGTATGATATTAATTAGCATGTCATCGGGATAACAATGTATGTATTGATTATGAACTTAGTTATTAGAAAATGAATTTCGGATATACAGCTGAGACTATCTGGAAACTACGAGCCAACCTTTTTGGGACTTTCGCGTCTCCCCTGACAAAGCGTCGTCTTCCCCCAAGTTCTTCGTCTGGCTGGAGGCGCAAAGCGGCGAGTCTGGTTCGCTTTTGGACGTAGCAGGTTCTCCTGGCAGTGGCGAGCAATCGCTGGGGTAAAAAGCATCACTTCGGACACCCACATCCTGTCCCTGTTCGTGCATTTTTCAAGAACAAATTGTCCCTCGATTGGATCTTCAGCCAGTATTATATCGGTCCCCTGCGAATTCTGCTTTTTAAATAACTGCTTGGGATGAAGATTTGAGAATGAAGCCCACGTAAGAAAAAGTGGCTGTTGATTTCTAAATGTTATGCATTCAGCATGTTAACATGAGGCAATAAGTGGAGATGGGCTCCCTCTGAGCATCTCACCTGTAAGTCCCAGGCGTTAAATCAGCATGTGGTCTTATATTTCGCATTGTATATCTGGGCGTGGACTGAGAGCTAAACTGAAGCAGCCCTAGTTTACCTGAATCTAAATTTCCGCCCTTTTTGATTTCTTGCATGGCTCGTTATTGAAAGTAACTTTCACTGAAAGATACATGGTGATTTATGTAAAGTATCGCTTTCACGTTCATTTTTTCTGCGTCTATACATATTGACTTTGAACTGACAGCTCGACAGCAACCTGTAGTAGTTTGCTAGTCGTAAGCTTTTAAAACTAATAGTTTGATAGATTAAACTGTTAATGTGTTGGCATCTGACCACTTCAAACGTCACTTCAAAAAGTTTTACAAGCACTAAAACAAGCACTAGAAACATTCACGGGATTTATTCTAACATGAGAATCTGGCTTTACTCCTAAAAATACAATATGTACAAACTACGGAAACTGTGAAAGAGGCTTGTCTAACACTTTAGCTGCGAAATGTAACTAAATACCGGGAGCAAAGACTGTTTCATGGAAACAAAATCCGTATTGTTAGTTTTTCCTTAAGGATTTAGGGCTTGTAAGAAGCGCCAGCGCAAACGGTTATTCCGATCTTTGTCGCCACTTTGTGGCCGAAGGAACAATATATTGCGTTATTTCACGGCTCCCCCTAGTGGCTACACTGATTTATTTCATCCATCCATTCATGCAAACTCCATTCACGAAGCTGGGTACCGGAATCAAATCCACAGAAGGGGGGAGGCCACTGAGTCACCTACTCCTCCTGCTTTTAAGACAAGCAGCAGTGCCTGTTTGTCATGCTGAGAAGTGCTCAGGACCAATCAGTAAGTCACAGGAACTGCAGATAATGATATGCTGTATATGGCCAGGAGTTGTGGAACACAGGGCTTCCTGGGAAGGTTTGGCCGTACAGTGTGGTGCGATCCTCAGCTTGCGACTTTGCTGCTCTCATGTCACTGTCACTGTCTGATCCTGAATTACGCTCTCAGCTGCTGATCTGAGCCCAGAAGCCTGTACTGGCCAAAGTGCTTGTTTTGAATGAGTCATTCTCATGTGTGTCCCTAGTTAGCTGCATGATATTCGCTACATGTTTTTGCTTCCAGTGTAGAAGCCTTTGGGGGGCACTGAACACAAAGCCGTCACAAACACTCTACCCAAACCAGACAGCACTGTGGCCTTATGAGTTCTCAGTCTTCATGCCCAGAGGCTTCTGCCTTATGAAGTACACTTTGGAGTTTATTCTCATGTTCTTACTTGCAGATAAAGCATTTTCTGGAGGTTGTGTGAAAGCCTATGTGCTTCTACATGCTTTGTGTTCTATCCACTGCATAGTTTAGAAGAAGGTGGTCCGATCCTGCCTCCAAGTCCTCCATTATTTATCTATTTATCCAAATCTGTGGCTCTTCACCCCCATCCTGGTGGGACACACTGTGTGTCGTCGGCACTGACTGGGGCTTAATGAGGCCTGTGATGGACTGGAATCCAGTGCCGGGTGCCGCACTTTCTGGGACAGGCTCCAGAACCCCCTCTGTCACCTGGTACTGGATAAACGCCTGGAAGATAGATAGAGAGCTTAGATACATTTAAAACTTGTCTCTGCTTGCCTGCATTGACTTACCTGCTCCAGTTTGGTAATAGCATGGCACTGGCTCTTTAGACTTGCCATAAGAAATCAGCATCATAATGTTTCATTTCTTAAGAAATGTTGAACTTACTGAGCTGCTGTGTACTGCATTCATGGGATCCCCACTGCAAAGAAAAGAAAAACCAAACAGAAATCGGGAACAATAAGCCTGAAGTGGTGTGTGCCAGGCGTAGTATGCTTGGTGTCGTTTAGAGAATTACAGCCACGAGGTGACAGTCAGTGGCTGGCTGCAGGAATGGGGACACACAGTGATACCGATATTGATGTAAGTCGTCAGTCACATCTGATCGATATAAAAAGGAGTAACCCACAACCCACGATATGAAACACCGTGGTGAAATGACAACGAAAAACGCCGGTAATATTGTCAGCGCTGCGAGGCACATGGGGAAGCCATGAGTGGCGTAGCTCTGGGCTGCTGTAGGAGAATCCGACGAATTCCCAGCAGGGGGTGCTATTGTATAAAGATTTCTTCCCCATTTTTATTTTTTTTTCTTTTGCAACGCGTGCCTTCCTCTTTTTGCTTTTTGTACCGCACGTATTGAGCAGAGCTGTAAGTTTACTCGTGGCAGGAAATACTTATTTACCATGTTTATTGTATGACAAAGTTGTATATTTCACATAATTTATTAATTGACTTGGTCTTATCAACTGTTCTCTCTGCAGGGCGGATGTAATTTAATGGTAAACAAAAACGTTCCCAAACAACTCAATACGTGTACCATTACTCTTAGTGTCATTAGTCTTAATGTTAAAACAAAGTATTCAGATGAAATGTAGCTGCATACAATCAATGGAAAAAAATCTAATTATGTTTATATATACACATTATTATTATTATTATTGTCTTTAATGAATTTATTTATATAGGGATGTTTCCCTTTTGCGCCCCCTAGAGGGCAGGCCTAGTGCCGCCATACCAGTTGCTCTGCCATAAGGACGGATCGGCAGATACCCAGACTCACATTTGTAAGATTTTTCTCATGGGAAAATCATCTTTGAGAACGATCCACTGGACTCAATATGGTGGAAATGCTAGACCCACAGGAGTCACCTTGGGCTCTGTTGTGTCTTTTGGCTGCTTGGTTAACATCTTTATGATAGAATCTGAAGATTCCATGTCAGTTATGTCTCATATGAACTATGTTCTTTATATCTCCATTGTCAATTTTAGTATAAATGATTTAAGAAGAGATAAGTAGTTACAGTGAGTCGAAATTGAGATATGTATTGACTGTCACCCTGAAGAGATTAAGCCCTACTATGAAGATACATGCAGATCTTCACAATGTTAAATATGCATTAATGTTTTCAGAATAAAGTATAAATAAACTTTCACCCTCTTTCTTTAAAGCACCTATGAGCCTTCACTGTGAAATATTTTCCTCAAGGAGCTGATCCTTATCATGCCTAGATATTTCTCACAGCTAAGGGGAAGATCTGGATGCAGACAGTTATACAGGTTGAGTAAGTTTACCTTTGATTCCTAAACCTGTTTTGTTCTTCATGTAGATTAGACAGAAAACTATCAAAGGCATTTGATGTGGAACAGTGAAGTCAACAGGTGCAAATGTTAAAGTCTCTGCTGATTTTTTTTTTTTTTATGACGCCATGGTCAAAAAGCCTTATAAGGAAGCTATATAACTGGGGCCTGCTTGTGAATTTGTTTATGGCTTTGTATGATGTCCAAGTCTCAAGCTGCATATTACACTGTATCTGAGTAACTTCTCAGTATTTGTTATTATAGTATAGTCCATAGAACAGGAAGCTTTTCTTCTTTATGAATGGACCAGTATCCCCCTACAGATAATTTGGTGTATGACAGCCTGTCACACTTTCTGACAGCCTAATACCAATATAGCTCTGTGTGTCTTTTTCACCGTCAAAAACCAGTATGGCTCTGTGTGTCTTTTTTGACTCATTTTGCAAATATTAGCAAGAATAGAGAATTAAATAATAAAAATAATATTAAGTTGAGCAAGTAAATAAATGCTGTGGTTTGTCTCCCTCTCTCTGATTGGTGGAGGCATTGCATTGGACTGCACTGGTGACCCTGGTCCTTTTCCTACAGCATGACACAGAGTCACTGTGCTGTTTATGGTTCTGCAGAACAAAGAAGCAGACCAGCTCTCTTCTGCAATCATTAATCCAGCTTGCTCGCTAGCTCTGATGTTCAAAGAACATTCTGCTATTTAGCAGAAGGATAAAGGAGATTTTGCCAAAATATGATTCCAACCCCCATGACAACTGCTTATGGATACACCTGTAAATGTTCCACATCACTGACTCCATAAAAAAATAAAGGTTGTAAATAAATGTCTAAGTGACCCTGTGGAACTACAGTGCAAGAGGCTATAAAGTAAAAGCCAGAAGCTGGCGAGCCAGGTTTGTGCTGTGGAGTCAGAGAAAGAGGAATTTTAGTGCCAGAACATGTTTGCCTCTCGCACTTGTGAATCTTCCAGGCAGCTTAACGCCAGCATAACACCCCATGGACTTCTTGACTTCCTAAGTGTAAAATATATTTTACGAATAATATCAAGAATGGAGTTTATTTTTCAAAATCCAGTCCTCCTATGATTAATTAGTGTGGAATAGAAAAATATTTTGGAGTATAATTGACAGAGGTAAACTCGAGAAATATTAATGATTAATCAAAGGGGCGAGATGTCCTTGGAAAGAATGTCAGTAATTTCAGGCTGATGGTGATTATTTTTGTGTGTGTGGGGTTTTTATCACATTGTGGGGACCAAATATCTCCACAATGTGGTAAACATTACTTTTTTAGCTGGTGGGGACATTTTTTCAGGTCCCCACAATATTATGCCCAGTTTTATAAAAAATTGTAACTGCAATAAAAAAACTAAAAATGCCAAATTACTTGTATTTTGTTTGCTTGCTTATGGTTATGTTTAGGGCTGGGGGGGGGGGTTAAGGTTTCCCATAGAAATGACAAAGATATGACTGAAGGTCTGTGTGTGTCTGTGAATGTGACTGTGTGCATGTGTGTTTGTGTTTGGGAGGAAATTTGCAATTGTGTGTTGAAAGCTCCTCAGGTATGATGTGACCTGAACTGTGTCACTCACCTGTGGGCTGAGCTGGGCAGAGGCACCGCTGTGGGACTCCACCCTCAGCAGCGGAGCCCGTAACTGACTCTGATAACAAACTTCTCTCTGGCGAAAGGTGGTCAGTGTGTCTCGCTCATGACAGTCACGGCATTCACAGAATGATACAAGCTCTGCCCCAGTCAGTCACACAATCTCCGGATTGCCTTGTGTGGTAAAATCAATTAAGGGCAGTAGAAGAGGATAAGAGTAATTTATTTTCAGGCAAAACAGTGTGGTTGCCAGGGAAAAGGGGGCCAGCCGTTCCCTGGCCAGTCAGTTCTCCAAAAAACATGCAATGATTTATCGTTGTGGGACAGGATTAGATTAGATTAAGTTAAATTAGATTACGTTAGATTATATTAGATTAATTTTATTAATCCCAGGGGAACAACTTCTGCAAACAGCAGCAAGGTATGCCAGCATTCAGGCAAACATGCATTTAATGCAATACGGACAAGTACCCGGCCCCTCTGGAGATGACGCAGTGGGCAGGCCGCTGATGATGGCAAGGGTGGGCACATATATACACAGAACACGATTAACAAACTTTAGACAGGTGTAGATACTTAACACATTAGGGCTGGGAGTGATATTGTGATTTCGGGATGGCCAGCAGCCTCTGCTGGCCAAATGGGGACGAGAAAGAGGCAGATCATAGATCATAGGTGGCCATAGATGGGCGGTGGTGGCGGTGGCCATAGATGGGCGGCGGTGGTGGCCATAGATGGGCGGCGGTGGCGGCGGCGGTTGCCATAGATGGGCGGCGGCGGCGGTGGCCATAGATGGGCGGCGGTGGCGGTGGCGGCATAGATGCGTGGCCGTGGCGGCAGTGGCCACGAAGTGCACCTGTGTAATGGGGTGTGTCATTATAAGCCGTTACACTCACCAGGATGGCAGGCATGCTGAAAAGCATGGGTGAAGTACTTCAAAGTGACCAACAGAGGGGGCTGATGGACAGAATTCAGGGGCCCTGAACCCAAGGTTCGTACCCTAACTACCATATAATATACAATGAAATTTAACATGTTTACTCAGCAAGAATTGCATAAATTCATTAGCTAGCACCCTCTGTGAAGATGCTACAGAGTTGACAGATGGGTGGTGAACCTGGGTACAGACAGATTAGACTTCCATTCATCTCCTGTTGGCTTATGTGGGTCTCTGGGGGCCTGGAGCCCCTCCCAGGCAGAACAGGGCACCAGAGTCCCTAAAACTAACAATACCCTTTAAAGCCACAAGAAATGATTTTGGCCATTACCACACATTTATTTATTTGAAAAGATATTTTTCAAAACAGCAGAGATTGTGTGCAGTTACCCGCAATGCCATAACCCTCTCATTCAAGACCAGAGTCAGTCCTATAATATGTATACCTTTTTCAGCTCCTCACGGCAGTTATCATCCTAACCTCGACCTGTAGCAACTCATAATGTAATTATCTTCTGATGATGCCATTAAAATCCTGAAGCTTATTGAAATAACTTAGTATTCATGTACGTAGTGCAGTAACATTATATGCCATTAGTTACATTATGAGTAGTACAAGGCCTCACCTTACTTACAGCCCTAAGGATGTGAGCATGTCAGTCTACTCCCCTGGCGTCCAGTGTGTCCCTCCGCGAGGCTTCAGGGGCACCGATTCACGGACATCTCACTGCTTCTAGCCAAGACACCATCAGCTTTCCTTCTACTAGCTGTGGGAAAGTACAGTAGAGCGACTATCGTGCTGCACAAGGCGGCACTAGCTCATGTGCTGCTGCCAGGCGTATGACTTCCCCCGGTTTATTTTTGCATACATTTACTGAGTTCTGTATGTGCAATCGTCATCGTTAGTCACATAGTATCTCAGTCAGACACTTCCCGCATGTAGATCCCGCACCTCTGGGTCTTCTGGAGATAGCTTAGCAAGAACTTTCAGTTATACTGGGACTTGCAAATACAAACTCTCACACCAATTAACACTCTTACTTCCCTTCTTTTACTCCCTCTTGTGTGTTTTAACTACATGTAAGTGAATAATATAAAGTCTTGTCATGGGAATGCTAAAGTAAACATGCTGTATAAATAATATCAACATAAATAAAGTGTGCTTTGTGACACTGGCTAATTATAAGACACACTGGTCTGTTTCCTCCATTTCCTCTTTTCTCAGATTTGCTGTAGATAAACAGGACACTGATGGCTATGACAGGTGTACTCCAGGTGCCAGTCTTGGGATCTACCTGCTTTCTGAACTCTCAACAAGCTGAAAACATTGGAACCGAGGGGGGAGGGAGGTTAACATTAGGGGGCATGTTTGATCGGTTTTCTGAGAAGGTCTTGTCTTAGGTGAATGATTTACCTCATGCAGAGGGGGTTCGTATGGGTGGATGGCTCCACCGGCAGGCAAGCATGCTGTGACCTTTGCATTTTCCTGAAAGTTACTGTGCCTCTTGACTCCATGGCTCACCTGGGCATGTTGATAACCCATCTCAGTGGGAGGGAGTACAGTCATACTCAGTTGGCCAGAACTTGTTTATTAATGGCTTTTGATTCTGCTGGCTCATTAAATCCCTAACTACACAAGTGATGTGGGCAGGGTGGCAGGTGAGTCTGGAGCATCACGTGCTGGCGGGACGTTTTAATACATGCTGTACATTCCATGCGACCCTCTGCGTGCGGGCATCCTACTTGGTGACCCTCTGGGTGCAGGCGTCCTGCTTGGCGACCCTCTGGATGTGGACGTCCTACATGGGGACCCTCTGGATGTGGACGTCCTACATGGGGACCCTCTGGATGTGGACGTCCTACATGGGGACCCTCTGGATGTGGGCGTCCTGCTTGGTGACCCTCTGGATGTGGACGTCCTACATGGGGACCCTCTGGATGTGGGCGTCCTGCTTGGCGACCCTCTGGATGTGGACGTCCTACATGGGGACCCTATGGATGTGGGTGTCCTACATGGGGACACTATGGATGTGGGTGTCCTGCTTGGGGACCCTCTGGATGTGGACGTCCTACATGGGGACCCTCTGGATGTGGGTGTCCTACATGGGGACCCTCTGGATGTGGACATCCTACATGGGGACCCTCTGGTTGTAGGCATCCTGCTTGGTTTTTGAGGTACTGCTGATGGGGGGGGGTGTACGTGGAGTGCCCAAGCAGGTTTGTTGGCTTGGCAGGTCTCAGCGTGCCCCAGGAAGGAGGGGGGCACTGGGGCTTTGTGTGTGTGAGGCAAGGTCCAATGTGATCCTAGAATGCCCCGCAGCAACTGCCGTCCAGTACGCCTGACAGCTCCTCAACAATATCTGAGCATGCTGATCTGGTGGGGCTGTCGGGCCCACTGGACACACTCAGATGTACCTTATGGGGAGTTTGGGCACATCAGTTCGCTAACTGCATGTCTGTAGACTTCAGCAGGAAACTGGAGTACCTAGCAGAAAGCAGCATGATGTGGAGAGAATGTGCAAATTCCATACAGGGAGCACAGGTGGGATCCAGAACCCTCAAACTGGCAGCATGAGGTATCTCTGCCACCCCCTGTGCCACCCCCTGTGCCGCCCCCTGTGCCAGCGTGCCATCCTCAATGAATATATGTCAACTATATATATCTTACATTGCTGTAAAAAACACGCTGAACTACACTGCATTGTATCACATTAGATTAGCTGGTGCTTCTTTAGATAAGATAAATCATGTCACACCATACTTTCAGCACTTGCCCCTTCAGTGTTCTATTCTATGAAAAGAGCTGCCTGGTATTGTGAAGTCTTTACGAGAGCATCCAATCAACAGCTGTGTTTTGTTGCTATTTAGCAATGAATAAAAAAGGTGTGGATTGTGTGAATCTATATGATTTTTTAGGGCAACATCATGCGTTTTTGCATTCAGCGTGACACCTGCTCTGGTGTGTTCGTGTAAATGTAAATAAGATTATACACACTTCTGGTACACTGTCTCATCTTAGCTGTCTGATACCTCCCAGTTCCTTCTGTTCACTCTGTTTCTCTGTATTGCATCTCATTTTGCAAATTCATGTTATATTGTAGTGAAGCTCTGTGCAGACATGTTGGTATGTCTAACCCCAGGGGCTCATTCTGTTAACAGCGGGTTCTCCTGGGTATCTCTTCTCAGGTTTTGTCTTAAAACACCTCTTTTCATTTTTTTAAAGGATGGTAAACTAGTTTCCAAGGAAATGCCCGTTGAGTTCATTAAGCAGAAAAAGCCCCTGCTCTTTGAACGTGGGACAGATGTCATCAGTATTTATTCTTTGTCTTCCTTGTTCCTTGTATCAGCTAATTCAAGACCTGGATTCCAGTGGCGACATCACTTCTGGCAGTTAGTGATTGGTTCAGGCTGAGGAGTCAGATGAAACAGGCCAGTGATTTACAGCGAAGGATGGCGCCATCTGCTGTTCTATCCACATACTTCTCCCAGCACCAGGCCTAACTGAAGATTCCAACTCCCAGCGAACTGGTGGAGCAGCTCTGAAGTCAGTGTGTAGGCAATTGATTTGATGGCTTTAGCAAAGTGACTTGCTTTAGAAATTTCAGTGTTTTCACTGAGAATTCTAGGGTAGCTGTTTTGCTCAGGTAAGCACCTGTGGTACTAAGAGAACTGACTTGCATTTTTTGGGTAGGAAACATTGGGACTGGGAACTGGGAATAAGGCACTAGTGACATGAATGAGTATGTTTGGTATCTGTATTTGCCCCCCCTGGGAGATCCAACCCCCACATGTTCCCAGCATGGTTCATACTATACAAACACTATATGGAGAAATGTATTGGGACACTTGGCCATTACACCCCTGCCCATTTATGACATTTCTTGTGCCCTTGTGCGGGGCAGTCAAGTTCATTTACACTAAACTCACCCAACCATGTCTTTATGGACCTTGCTTTGTGCACTGGGGCACAGTCATGCTGGAACAGAAAAGGGTCTCTCCCAAACTGTTCCCACAAAGTTGCTGTCCAAATTGTCTCGGTATGTTGAAGCATTAAGAGTTCCCTTCACTGGAACTAAGGGGCCAAGCCCACCCCCTGAAAGAGTCCCACACCATTATCCCCCTCCCCATTATCCCTCCTTCTGGTTCAGCCTTGGCAGCCCATTCCATGAAGCTCCTGGTGCACAGTTTTTGTGCTGGGGTTAATGCCAGAGGAAGTTTGGAACTCTGCAGTTAAGTCAAGAGAGCTTTGGTGACTTTTCCGCACTACGCTCCAACAGAGCTTTGGTGACTTTTCCGCACTACGCTCCAACAGAGCACTTGGTGACCCGCTCTGTTACTTTTCGTAGTCTGCCACCTCATGGCTCAGTTTCTTTTGTTCCTAAATACTTCCACTTTGCAGTAATCCTGCTTACAGTTCCTAACAGGGAAAAAATTCCCTGACATCGCAAAGGTGGTATCCCATGACAGTACCACACTTGAATTCACTGAGCTCTTTAGAACGACCGATTATTTCACAGATGTTTGTAAACCTGATTGCATGGGTAGGTATTTGATTTTATACAACTGTGACAATCGATCTGAATGAAACACCATAATGACCTTAATGATGAGTGGTGTGTCCAAATGCTTTTGATAGTATATATTATAGGAAACAGCTCATGGACAGAAAGGTCATCACCTCGATCGCGGCGGTAGACTAGCTTTTTAGTCCTCACTTATATTTTTTCCTTTTTCCTGTTGCATTCTGGGAGAATCTTTGCAGTTGTGTCACCTTTGTGTTTGGATGCCATTCTGATTGCCAGTGGTAAATAGCTATGTGTCACTTTTCTGAGCATCAAGGCTGATAATCAGACACTCTATGCAAACTATAGCATAAATGATGTCAGAGGAGCAGGGCAGGGGTAATAAACAGAGGGAAAGTCATCGTGAAGCTTTGGAGATATGATCTGCAGTAAAGGTCTGCCGGTGGGTCAGCGATGACCTGAGGCCTCCCTTCGTATTGCCTTTGTTCAGGTTACTGGGGCCACTTTTCCCTGCCAGGGTCTATTAGAGGCTGTTCTTAGATGTGTGTCAGCAATGGAGGTTTTTTAACAAACACGTTCTAGTATTTAGCCGGTTCAAAATAAAAATGCATTTTTGTTAGGATAATGCCACCTGTGATGGTGCCGTTTATATTGAATCTTGTTGTCTTTCTGCTGACTCAAACACAATGTGTAGCTTCTTTTCACAGCACAGTGCTGTTAATATCACTAGCAAGGAAACCAGGAGCACTGATTCCTATGGAGGGTCTGCATTGGCCTCACTCTGTTGCAGGAACACGCCCCCTCAGACAGACTGAGTTGCAAAACATGCTGCAACATGGCTGATCTTGGTCGGAGAGACAGTGAAACAAATGACTGTCTGCTTAAATCAATATCCTTATTGCATTATTTCAGACTGCGCTGTCACTTTCCAACCACTTTCTATTTATATGTTAACTTTACTCTATTTTGATTTTTTTTTAATTTATAAATTTCTGTTTTCTATTACTTTTAATTCCCTTCCCTTAACTTTTTACAGCTCCCTCTATTTCTTTGTACTGTGCACTGGGACTCACAGAATCACAATTCCTACCTTTACGTTGCACAGTGTGTTGATGTATAGGAATGATAAAAACTTTGAAATTGAAACTAATTGAATAATATGAACCTGATTTTGATGCCGGGGCAATACACAGACAAAGCATGAAGGCATTCGAAAGCCTTGGTGCTTGGTCCTACTTCAAGAGGAAATTGCAGTGATGAGGACACCAATGGATATTCTGAGAACATGTGGACAGGTTTGTACAAATATTTTTATTTTATTACAACTTTTGGTCAGAATTGACCACCTTTCGCAGGGATTCCAGATAGACTGACCCCTTGTCCGCATTTCACCCAGACTGCCCAGATTTCCAGCCCCTGTCCAAACATGAAGCTTGGACTGAATTATTTAAAACATGTAAATCAGCTGGGGTTGGGGTAGGCGGGCTATAGCCTGAGTCTGTGGTTTAGTGGGGGTCCAGTAAAATGTATGAGCCGGGTACAAGAGATTAACTCCTTCTGGTAGCTGCTGAGATCGTGCTACTGTCCAGTTCTGAGAGGGAACGGACAAGTCTCGTCTTTATCATGCCCCAGTGACTCTGAAAACCCCTGTCCCAACTTTGCAGTTAATTTCTGGGGCATTGAATGAATCACATGTCTGTCTCGAGTGCTTTTGCAGCACATCTGAGTGGGCCAGTCATGCAGGAGGAACTGGAGGAAAATGGAGGACGTTGGAGCCGAGGACATGACACTGTGCGCAAAGTACATTGCCCACCGTTAGACGTGAAGAGGCACCGTGTCGTTGGCTGCTCGAAGATTCGTTCAGGCCTGACTGATCTGGTGTGGCTTCACAGCATGACAACATGCGTTGGAGATTTCCACCAGAGGCGTGCATTCCAGGGAAGACATTTGCATTGGTAAGCCTTCCCCACATCTGGTTTGGTCAGCCCTTTCCCTGGTAACTATAACCAAAAATCCCTGTTCTGCACACAGGTTCAGATTCTCAGTTGTGTCAGCTGGACAATAAGTCTAACCCTAAATCAGGAGGGCCCACACTTGCTGTCCTTGATACACTTTGTAGTCAAACCCCGTTTGCTGACATTGCAAGTGCTGAATGGTCTCTGCCAGGTCCCCAATGTTGGCTGAGAAGTGTCCACACAGAATCTCACATATAGAGGGCCGAGGTCTTCGGAAAGCCATAAATGACACAGGACACATGTGGTGAAGTGCATCTCACTTGTTCTGTGGTTCTTGTCCCGATGAAGTTTTGTTTGCTGATTTCCTCATGCCTCTTATTTAAAAAAAAAAAACGCTTGTCAAAGCTTTGTTTCTTAGATACTGTAGCCATTGTCGATGCAACGTCCCAGGACAGTTATGGATTCAAGCTTGAGTTGTTCTCAAGTTTTGCTGAAAACAGTGGGCGGTGCGGTTGTTTGTAAGTAGGAACCGTGAGTGTAGGGCTGCGGGTGACTGCGTGATGGTTCAGTAGGCATGCAGCTGTGAGAATGGTGTGGCTGAGCAGGTGCCTCAGCGGCTAAAGATGCCTAACTCAATAGTACCTGTATACTTTGCTTTGCTAAAAACAACATAGGTCCCATGTAGCGTTGTCACCCTATCAGACAAAGGCCCTAAGGCGGCTGTGTCTGTGATGGCTGTGTCTGTGATGGCTGTGTCTGTGACGGCTGTGTCTGTGACGGCTGTGTCTGTACTGTGCTTCATTCATCAGG
>JAODJW010000036.1:4029057-4046963 GCA_026777045.1 Hyperopisus bebe | reverse complement strand
GGAATGGTCCCAGTGGAAAAGCAGGGAATGGTCCCAGGGGAAAAGCAGGGAATGGTCCCAGTGGAAAAGCAGGGAATTGTCCCAGGGGAAAAGCAGGGAATGGTCCCAGTGGAAAAGCAGGGAATGGTCCCAGCAGCCTGTTTCCTATGTCTGCTGCCATGATTTCCCACATTTTTTGAATGCCATTTTTGTTTTTCAGTCTGTGAATATTGTCAAGGATAACTCAGCATTCTTTGCAAAGATACATGATTTATTTCTGCTTTTATTTCTGCCTGAGATAGAGAGCAGTACCTTTAGTGAGGTGGTGAAATTTTGACAGGCGTGTTTTGTTGCTGGGCATGTTTAACACACAGAAGGGGATGGAGTAACCTGCAGCCATTCTCGCGGTGTTTGTCCTGACATGCTTGCAAGCCCAAACCTGGTGTGACAGTAACCTTTTAATTTTAAAGAGCAGGAGCTGAGACGATGGTGATGTCAGTTTTGCTGAGAAAATGGCAGATGTGTGATTGCACTTTGTTAGTCAGTGCTAAGGTTGCAGAGAAGTGTGAATGAAGCTCAATGTATGAAAGATCCGCCTGTTTTCCCCATGTTGTTTCCCATTCAGGGTATCGTTTTTTGGGAACCAAGGCAAATGGGCTATTTTGGTGGGATATGGCTGTCTCTGGGCTGCCTCCTATTCACCTAAATGCACATTTTTGCACTACAGGAGAGAATCTGCATAGCCTGAAGAATCACACATGCTGCACACACACCGAGCTGGAAACTGAGCCCATGATATTAGAGATCTGAGCCCCCAGCACTAACCATAAAGCCATGATGAACTTCCAGCTCCAGTTACTTATTTAGATGTACTTGCCATCTATTCTGAATTAAGGCTGATAAATAATGGCAATAAATACAGCAATTTTACTATGCACATAGTATAAGAAGATCTTTAATATGGTATGGCTTAGGGGCTAAAATTTGCCTACAAATTTTTTCACTGCACAATAGCCAGCAGCGAGCAGGGATTGCGAAATGTGCTGCGATATCTATCTTTTATGAGCGTGTTGCATTAAGATCTTTATTTGGCGCCTTCCAGGTTACAGTCTCCCTTTAAACAAGCCGTCTCCACTCGAGCAAGTAAAGACTTGATATGCACATAATCTTTTTTTTTTGCCAGAAGATAAACTGTGCCAGGTTTGTAAACATATCACCACCCTTGGCAAATGAGTTTGTGCTGGGAATTGTTGGGAATGTACATTCCAAAAGTGTGTATGGCATGGCATAGCAAGGAAAAGAGCAAAGTGTCTCTCTCTCTCTCTCTCTCTCTCTCCCTCTCTCTCTCTCTCTGAACAATGGAACTTTACAAGTCCTTCACATCCCTGGCATTTCACTTTCAGATGCATTAAAACTTGTGTAAAAGTACCTGTTGATGCTCACTGCTAATCTTACGCACTTTGTCTTTCAGCCTTAAATAAAGTCCTTTGATGATTAATTTCGGACCATTTTGTTTGTCTGTTCCAGTGATGGTCCTCAGCCGACACTCACTGCTTTCCACCCTAATGGATCATCTCTATGCCTCATTCGCTGCCAGAAATGGTGCCGGTTTGGCCTCCCTGTTCAGCTTGTCCATCTTTTTGCACGTGTCTGTGTAAATCCTTCAGCGGCCTGCTAATTGGAACACCACTTCACCTTTGCATTAAATCATTCATGTTTCCCCTGTAATGTGCGCTTCCCTTGCTTTGGGCTCGGGGATAGGGGGGTCGCTGGGCCATCACTGTTGACAGCCAAGAACTTGTTCCAGGTGCTGGAGATCCATCAGCAGCACCGCAGGCATGAGCCCTTCGGCTGCCTCCTAGCTGCTGCTGGGCCTGGGATACTCTGCTTCCCCTTTTGGTGACAAAATCAGATATGACACAGTAATTAGCTAGGATAATAGTTAAAGTGATAGTTAAGGATATTAACTTCCATGGATGACCCGAAGGTTGCCAGGTCAAGTGTCAGAAACAATCCTACAACAATGTCCTTGAGCAAAACCACTTAACCCCAATTGCTCCTCATCAATGTGTGTAAATTGTAGTTTACTAATGTAATAATAATACTACCTTGTCTTAGCTTTGGCAAAGGTTTATTTTACGGGGCTAGATAATGTAGATATGTTCCCACTGTGTCTGTCAGTTGCCAGAAGGTTCTGACTTGGTGTTTTGGGTGGCTAGGGGGTCACGGTTCTTGTTGACCGGCATCTTGCTTTGGGATTCTGGTTGGCCAGTTTCTGGTTTAGGGATTCATGGTCCCAAGTAGCCAGCATCTTGCAGCTGGTGCGCTGTGCCTATGGTGCGCTGTGCCGCTGGTGCGCTGTGCCTCTGGTGTGCTGTGCCTCTGGTTCGCTGTGCCTCTGGTTCGCTGTGCCGCTGGTGCGCTGTGCCTCTGGTGCGCTGTGCAGCTGGTGCGCTGTGCCTCTGGTGCGCTGTGCAGCTGGTGTGCTGTGCAGCTGGTGCGCTATGCCTCTGGTGCGCTGTGCCGCTGGTGCGCTGTGCCTCTGGTGTGCTGTGCCGCTGGTGCGCTGTGCAGCTGGTGCGCTGTGCAGCTGGTGTGCTATGCCGCTGGTGTGCTGTGCCGCTGGTGCGCTGTGCCTCTGGTGCGCTGTGCCTCTGGTTCGCTGTGCCTATGGTGCGCTGTGCCTCTGGTTCGCTGTGCCTATGGTGCGCTGTGCCTCTGGTGCGCTATGCCTATGGTGCGCTGTGCCGCTGGTGCGCTATGCCTATGGTGCGCTGTGCCGCTGGTGCGCTGTCTTTGTAGTTTTCTATGTGTGTGTCCTGGTTTTTGTGTACTTGCCCCATTTAGATTCCCTGGTTTCTGTTTTGGGTTCTCCATCCCTCTGCTGTGGGGTCTCCCTTCTGCTTCACCTCATCCTGGTGGGCGTCCATGATTCCCTGTTTCCAGCAGCATTGTTTTAATCTGTAAACTCTGAGTCCAAGTCATGACACTTTTGCCTTTGAACTTTGTGTTTTACTGTTTGACAGAGATCTTTAATCCTAGCCTCTTCCAGTCTGCTCTGAGCATGCTTATCATTGAAATATTACACCTGTATTATATGCAGAATTTCTATTTTGTAATTAACTGCCTTAGTAAAAATATTTATTAAAAGGCAATTTTTTCACCCATAGCCTATTTAGTGCGTGACGATATTCACATGTCCATTGTCAAAATACTGTTCTTATATCCCAGGCTCACGTTTAGATCCTTGCCAATGAAGTGAGGATAGTTACTGGTCTATACCAGTGTTTCCCAACCCAGTCCTCGGTGAAGCCCGCACAGCCCAAGTTTTTGCTTCCTCTCAGCTTCCAGCACACCTGTACCAGGTATTTGGTGTTCCTGATTGGCTGGGAGCTGGGAGGGAGCAAAAATGTGGACTGGCCGGGGTTCCGAGGACTGGGTTGGGAAACAATGCACTACGATGTGCTGTTGTGACACAGTCAGCTGCAGCGGGAGATGAGGAACACACTGCGGTCTCCATGGAGATGCCAGAGATGCTGGAGGAGAAGCCATCCAAAGTGATGGGTTGCATTCATTTGCCAGGATTAACCCGGAGCTCCTGTCTCTACTCAAGCAGGTGCCGCCCTCAGGTACGCATGGAAAATTGTGCTTTTCCACATAATACTGTTGTATCACTGTGTTTCTTCATAGTAATTCATTACATATAGATTCTTGCTGGATGGCCTCTATTACCAGGACATGGAGAGCTGGAGGTCAGTGCTGCATTTGGCTGCTCAGGAGGGAAATTCCTGCTTGCTTAAGTTTTTCTTGGAAGCGAGAAACTGCTCTGTTCCAGCCCTTGTGAATATGAGGGTACAGTTCAGTGCTCATGATTCACCGGAACAATGCTGTCTCATTAAAATATTTACTCTGCCTTGAATAAATGCGATAGGATGGGCTGGCTGAAAGTCGGGTAGATTAGGTTGCAGCTCGCGTTGGTGCCACTCCTTGTGTGGCTCTGGGGATTTCCACACCTCAAAGTTCACCAGTGGTTGGGCAGGCGGGTGAGGCACCGTGTCCCATGTGCCCCTGCTGCAGCCGGTGGGGGGATTCCCGAAGCACACAGGCCACGTGTCGCACCTCAAAGGTACCGAAAAGCCACAGGAGGAATCGAGGAGCCACAAAGGGGCAGAGGAGCCACAAGAGGAGCCAAGGAGCCCCAAAGGGGCAGAGGATCCACAAAGGAGCCGAGGAGCTGCAAAAGCAGTTGAGGAGCCCCAAAGGGGCAGAGGAGCCACAAGAGGAGCTGAGGAGCCACAAGAGGAGCTGAGGAGCTGCAAAAGGGCCGAAGAACTGGATAGGGGCTCAGTAGCCACACACACACACACACACAATCACAGACACACAAACACATACATACAGGCACACACACACACACACACTCACAGACACACAAACACATACATACAGGCACACACTTACACACACTGTCACACACACACACACACACACACACAGGCTACTTTTGCTCACAGCACTGCTCTGTGTTTCTGTGTTTGCTGTGGGAAGTGGACGTGTTTGACCAAGACAGTGGGGGGCCACAGACACAGGTGTGGCTCTCCATTTACAGCCCAGGGCCTGAAATATTCTGAGCTGGGCAAACTTTGGGGGGAAACATTTCCGATAAGAAAAAAAGGCACAGTGTTGTTCAAATATGAACACTTTGTTCAATAATCAGGTAGCACACTCAGACACTCAGAGGCAGTATACTCAGACACTCACACTGTTGAGGAGGCTGCTTGCTGCGCTGTGGTTCCCTACTGCGTATGATCTGGTATTACGTTTAGCATAGACAGGCAGTGTACTTAGACACTCAGAGGTAGCACACTCAGACACTCAGAGGCAGTATACTCAAACACTCAGAGGCAGTATACTCAGACACTCAGAGGCAGTGCACTCAGACACTCAGAGGCAGCGCACTCAGACACTCAGAGCCAGTATACTCAGACACTCAGAGGTAGCGCACTCAGACACTCAGAGGCAGTATACTCAGACACTCAGAGGTAGCACACTCAGACACTCAGAGGCAGTATACTCAGACACTCAGAGGCAGGGCACTCAGACACTCAGAGGCAGTGTACTCAGACACTCAGAGGCAGTGCACTCAGACAGTCAGAGGCAGCACACTCAGACACTCAGAGGCAGTGCACTCAGACAGTCAGAGGCAGCACACTCAGACACTTAGAGGCAGTATACTCAGAGACTCACACAGGTGAGGAGGCTGCTTTCTGTGCTGTGGTTCCCTGCTGTGTATGATCTGGTATTACGTTTAGCATAGACAGGCAGTGCATTCTCTAAAATTCCAACAATATTAAACTTTATGTAACATTTTAAAAGGTAGCTTAAGGTGCATTAATTAAAATTGCAAAATAAAAAGTTTAATGCTCTGTTGTCTCAGTACAATGTACATTTTGTCATGTGGTTGCTTCGGTGACTATAATCATTACAAGTAAAACAGCAGTTAGCCATTAACTTAATTGTATATAAGGGTGCAAACCATTTCATCTCATGAAGGAGTATGTGGTTAAGAGGCTGTAGTACCTCAGACATGCTCCTGTTATATAACTAGTTGGCTGGGAAATTAAAAAATAAAATAATAATAATAAAAATCCATTCAAATCCATCTATCCTTTGATTGACCTCCCGCTTATACTTGGCAGCCTCACAGGGTAATGTACATAAAATAATAATTCTTGAAAAAATGTCCCTTACTGCTGCTACTGTACAGTGTTTCAGGACAGACAATTGTAACTCTATCGTAAAACTTCGTAAATCATTACCTTAACATAGCTGCACATGGCTGCAGTGCTGCACCCCGACATCGGCCACCAGGAGCTGATTATCCCCCTGCTGCTGTAACCATGACAACAACCAGCCAATACACCCAGGGTGAATCTCAATAATGTCAATGCAAAGACCATACTTGTGGTCTTGCCAAGACCAGTCTTGCGAACTTGCCTTCCAAGGATGAACTTGGGTTGCAATTAATCATGAAATACAACTGATGTATTCTTAATATTTGCCACATCCCAGGATTTTTACTGTCCTCTTGTCTTCTTTGTATTGTAACTGGTCTTCAGCAATGGAAGATTATGTAAAATGAGTACATGAGAATACAAGTACAGTCAATTACACATATTGAGATTCACCCCTGGCCCCCCTGGGTTTTAAGGGTGAGAAAGTATGGCTTCTTCCTTAGTTGTTCTAGATGTTTTGGTCATTTTAATTTTTGTCATTGTTGAAAACCTTGTGCTGCCACTAAGATCAAGCAAAGGTATTAAGATGTTAAGCCTAATTTATCTGTGTACCTGTTAGAGGTGGATAATGTTAAAAAGATTCACCTGCCTGTTACAGGTGGACAGCTGCTAAGCAGAGGCATGTGAATATGACCTGGCCTCAGCTGAAAAGGGGAAAATGATGAGTTGTTGTTAGTATCGGCCATGTACATTATAAACTGGGTATAAATTGTGTTTTAACAGGTCCTCTTTGACCCATAAGTCATATGTTCCAGCAAACACAATGTGGAACCCTTGAACATTATCCAAAGAGAATTTAAATATTATAGAAACCCAAGGAAGGACACTGGAGGTACAGGATGTAACAAGTGAGTCAGAATTCCAAGGCAATAACAATAAATTCTTTTCTGATGAAGGTGAGAAACTCCAAGTAAAGGTTTAAAAAATGGAACTGGAATGTTCTCTGAAAGCATAACGGCAGGTCACTCAAATGACTTCCTATTAAGGAAAAAGGACAAACAATGTCGTGACTTCAGTCCTTAGTTGACATTTTCTGCTTTAACTTAACTAAGCGACAGTTATTAGCACCCCAGATTGCTATTACATTTTAACCAATGAGGACGGTCGCTACTCTCCGTTTGTCTGGCCAAAGGCAGAATGAGCTGCGTTAACAGAACTTTGATGCGCAACTAGCTGCAACATTTTATGCCCTGGGCTCAACTAGGGACAAAGAGCTAAGATAAGGATCAACAAGCACATTGATCTACCCGTGAGCAGATCGCCTGAAACTTAAAACGAATGATTGGGGGTCACTTGCTGCTTGTAGTTCGGCTAACGAAAATAGAAACGAGAAATACCAAGTTTCCAAATCCTACAAGATTTAAACAGCTCTTTTCATCTATATCGTATTAAGTACAGAAATACCAATGATTGTATTGTTGTTTTTATGCCTTATAGACTGACAGAAACACGGGGAATTAATATTCTAGGCTATTTTTCCTGCACCAACAAAACTTTGTCACCGAATGGCTTTCGTAGCATAATTAACAAACTTGTTTATTGCATCTACTGAAGGCGATCTTAGTTTCACTTGATCAACTTTCTTGCACGTGGAAAATCCTTGAGCAGAAGGCTGGTATATTTTTTTAATTTAAATCTACGTGTGTGACTAAAGTGTTTGCTGGAGTGTCGCCTAATATTCCATCAATGCAATAACAATGCAATAATATTTATTTATTGTATTTGTTACTGTATTTTTTGGTCTGTTTCATTTCTATTGCTTTTTATTCATTGGCTGTAGCAACAAGTAAATTTCCCCAGTGTGGGATCAATAAAGTCCTATCTATCTGTCTAACTGCAGGAAATATCGCGCGCATTTGGAAAAGAGCGCTTGTTATCAGTTTTTAAGTGGACTTTAAATGTTCATTTTTTTCATTTAAAACGCTTCGGCTAAGTGTTTTTGACTCCATGTCATTTGGGAATCAGTAGCTTACTTTTAAAAGCAAAGAAAAAATTAGTGAAAATTTAAGAAAACACTACATCATTAAGAAATATATACATCTTTATTGTTTACGTAACTGTAATTTGTTCGTAACTGGAAGCATAGGAAATGATTTTTTTCCGTCACTGCTCAGCAACACGCACCAAAACAACACAACACACATGCGCTTCAATCGCACGTCCATTCGCTGGTTCAGTTTAGTGATAGGTTAAAAGCGTGGAAGTGGTTTGGAACATTAGGGCCTCAAAGACTGTAAAAAGCCGATGTAAAGACACACGTGATGCTGGTAACAGACAGTAAGTTGTAGCGAGCTAGTTGCATAAAACCAGCTTGCTCTGAAATCTAACTGGAGATTGCATTTTAAAGGTAACACATTTCTGAGCTGCACACATCCCTTCTGAAGTAGCTCTGATCCATTGGTGTGTACAAGCAGTCCGAGGCGTACTCCGGGTTCATCGGGCTGTCTTGGGGACCCGACCAATGAGACAGGCAGTGGCAGCGCTGGAGGCTGCAGTGTTGGTAATGGTAATTCTCTGCAACGAAACCATAATTCGAGTCCATCCGAGAAGGAGAGCTGTAGCACGAGGAAGAGGAGGAGTAGGAATCGGGGGGTGAGAAACTGTTGTAATCTGGGCTGGGAAGATTGAGCGACAGTGAGTCGGGAAAAGCGCTTGGAACCTAGAAGAGTAAAATGAAAGTGGGTCACAACAAAAATAAAGCATTAAAGAGTACAGATGCATATTCGTGCAGTGCAGCTTGCCCCCTGTAACCGAGTACAATATATCAAGAAGAGAGCTAACTGCATCACATTTCTTTTTTATGTGCATTTCACAAATCTGCTTCTCACATGTCAAACTGCCGATTAACTAGCAAAGAGATCGCACTGTACGTTACGACAAAAAAAACATAGATAACACAAGCAGGTCAGCATGCGAGATTGCGTTCGAGGATACAAAATCCGAGCTTTCTCCTACGATCTCTTTGCAGTAATTAGTATTTAAAGCTGACAGATCACATAGAGAGAAAAGCTGTACTGCAGCAGCGTACCATTCCATTGATGTGATAGTCAGAAGTCGACAAAAAATGTCCATGAGCCCAGTGCTGCACGGAAGAGTCTGCAGGCAGAATGCTGCTGAAATTGTCTTGCGGAAACATGATGTTAGGATACTGATTGTCAAATGATGAAGTCTCCATAGGGATGTCGCAAAAGTTGTCGATGTAAGGGGACGTCTGGTAACTGGCATCCGGAATAGAATTCCCCGAACACACGTCAAAATGATGGGCTGGGAAAGTGAATAAGGTATATGAAGTGGGTGAATAAGCAGAAGACATTTAAATTAGTAAATGCTTCAGAAGTGATGTCATGGGAGCTCTAGCCAACAGTTAAATCACATTTAAATGCAAGTTCATAAAAGGGGCAGAATACACTGCGCGAATGGGGACCCGAGTATTTCAATTGTTTCTGTAATCCGAGTATTCTGCGTGAAGGTCGTTGGCACTCAATGTAAGTTTTAGTTTGGACATAACTTCTATGAAACCGATTTTATAACGGTCTAAATCTATCTGTGTTTATTTGTTTAAGCCTACTGTTATGTTAGTGTGGCATTGTTAGGCGATTTGCATACATAGTGTTTTGCACTCCGCCCTTTGGGGGACTTAAGTAGCAGCCAGATTGGCTAACCTAAGCTAGTACAGTTTTGTAATACGACGTATACCTTCTCACACACTGATATGCTTTCAGCGTTTGTACAGTTGAATGGTTACAGTAATAAGTTTTTGAAGGGATTTCTTCTCGTGTAGCCTATATGCGCAGTGTAACTTTGTTTACAACAAGTAAGTGATTTGAAGGTAATGACTGAGAACACAGGCGTTCAATTGAACATTTTATTCAATCTGAAGTCTTTACAAATGCCTTGCAAAGATAAGGTGACGCCATGCTGGCGTGTTTGGCTTCGTTTGAGCTTAAACGTTTTGGCTTTTTCTTGAGTAATTTAAAATAACGTTGTCAGATTATTTAAATCTTACCAGGAATAGGTGTGGCGCAGCCATCCTGGACCGTGAAGTTCTGGGATAACTAAGGAGTGAGGGAGAGAGAAAAACGTAAAAGAAGGAAAGAAGAGGAATAACAGGAGAGAGAGAGAGAGAGAGAGAGAGACGAATTACTAAACCTCACCATTAAGTTTTTTTCCCCCAAATTAGGCCTATATGTTCTTTTCGCCAAGAACTGATCGTTACTCTCGACAAAGCACTTTATAATTGATTATTTTTAGATGTAGGGTATACACCATTTATTAACCTCACTGCATTTATTAACCTCACGTCGACAAGGCCTGCATGTACTAAAAGTGTGTAACGATGAACTTTCTGCCTGTCACTCACCACGCCCCTATTATTATTATTATCATGTTACATATTTTCTGGAGTTTTTAAATAGTCAGTATGATGAGATTTGTCATCCGTGTTTCAGGTAACTGGTTGATGGTTAGCCCATAGACTTAACAGCATAATTAATATATTTACATTTCTCTTTTATATGGGCATAGGGCTTAACTGTGCAGACTCTCCTTTTATGGAGACCCATAAAGTCCATTGAACATGTGCTACGGAAACAGGTCGACAGCTGCTATGTTTTACAACAATAAAGAGATATAGAGTGACTTATGCGATAAAGGTGTCACTGAGGAAGATACGCTTTTTTGTTATTTTTATTGATTCGTCGCCTGGGAATTTTATTTATTTATTTATTTATTTATTTATTTTTTTGGGCAGTGTAAAATCCAGATAAAGGAAATATTCTGTCAGTGGTATTTGTATAACATCAGTCCTACCGCTCCCAATACTTAGGCAAAGCCTTCATGATTTATCGGGATGGGTCTTACCGTCGTGCTTTTAACGGCAGCCTGTCGGGCTCTCTGCTTCTGCAGCAGCTCTCTCACGGTGGCCTTCACTCGCACACCCTGGTACACCTTGGGTTTATCTGTGCCGGGAGATTTAACCAGATGTTACCAAAGCCTGTATAAGCCCATCTACGCGGCAACACCCACGCCTTCTCATAACTGCAATATAAAAGTCATGAAACCTCCCGTTTGGTTCCTGTAGCCTGCTTGTGCTAAACATTTTGGACTCCACGGTGGAAGTCTGAAAGAGCTGTCAATTAAAGGTAGACCGCTAGGCGGTTTCAGTAGCCTAACCATATATGCAGGTAAGTATAGCCACCTAACCTATTGGGATACAAAGGTTAATCCGGCGTGTGTAATGAGCACGGAGTGAGTTTCAACCCTACAGTATAAATCACACGAACTTAAAAGAATGGTTTATTTTCAAGTTTATCACAAATAGCCCCCCAAACGGTGGTTGTATGGACTCCAAAGGACTGTAATTTGAGCTTTATTACTGCATCATAATCGTTCTCCGGCGTGCGGCAACGAACGGGTTAGCGTTTCGAATTACAGATGTGAATGGCGCATTACTGCTGGAACTGGGGAAACGCGTTATCGGCCATTTTAAATGCAGGTTAAGCCGCGTAAAATAAACTCATACGCGTTCTAAATTTGTAAACATAAATTTTGAGAATTAAAAAAGATGAACGTGATCATAAGCCTACGTTTTTATCATGCCTCCAAATTCCCAAAACAGATAGTAAAGTAACAAAAGAATAGGATTTTGAATACTTTGACAAAGACACCCGAAGGACGAACAGCTAAAAGACTTGTAAACGGAATATGAAAAGTTGCGTTGTAGATCATCGATCATGCGACATTCTTCTGTGCTCTCAAGTAAGTAAAGTTTTGTGTAGAACCAATATACATGTAAAGAATAACTGAATGCAGACTGAGGTTTGCGCTCTTCTCGCTAGTTGTATTTGTCCTGCATGCTCCAGCAAAGCGCATTTCGAGGAAAGTTAGTCTCCTTTGAACTGAATACGGGCGCAAACGCTATCAATGAACCACAGGTCTCAGATTATCCTAACCGAAATCCCGATTTTTTAAAAATTACGAAAAGTAAAACAAACTTTTTGTCTACAACCCGTACTTCTACGTATAATTCTGTGTGATATGTAGCCTATAAATATGTATATGAACGAAAATGAGATACAACGGTAGGACAATAAAACAACGATCAAAAACATACAAATCGACATTTTAAATACAGTCAATATTGGCCGAGTGAATAAAGAATGTTGGAATTTTAGTTTTAAAAACTATCACCAAAAAAAAGTTTTAAAAACTCCCCCCCCCCCCCCCCCCCCATGTCATCAGGCATAAACACGGCGATTCGCCATCATGTAAATAAAGGTTCTTCCGAAACCACGCCACACAATGGTTAAACCGATTAAGACACCTACGTGCCCCTTAGACTGTTACACTACCGGCAAAGTGGTTTTAAAGGCGATACGTTGCCAACAAAAGCTTCCGAGGTGTACTGATTAAGCGAAAACTTCTAGACCCGTCCTTGATAAATATTCATATATTAAGATTCCGGTATATTTTTGCCCTTAAATGTGGCAAATAGTAAAGCTACAGGAAAGAAATACGATACGCCCCACTCGAACTGCCGCTTTAAAAATTGCCTACATGCGTGCATGCTTTACTTTTCTTTCTTATGTTTTAAAATAACGGTTGTACATTTACTTTACCAATATCCGATGCCTGCATAAAACAGTAATAACGCCAATAAACTGTAAACTCATTACTATAGGCTACGTCTAGCGAAAATTAATGGTAGCTAGCAGTCACTACTATGCTTTTGCATTTGAAATAAGCAAATAAAAATGAACAGTAACATCTGCAAGTTGCAAAGTTACGATATGGCCAATAGTTCTAGCAAGGTTTTTTTCTTCTTAGACACTTTACTCGTAAAAGTAATGCACGTGATATGGTACTTGCATCCATTGAATATGCATCGAACATGTCTGAAATCTCTGTACTTACATGTAAGGCTAGTTTGTCGATGATAATCTGGAGATCGCCAGCATAATCAACATTAGATTTCCCCTTTACATGGAGGTAATAGTTTTGTTCCCAGCTGTTTGTCTTACTATTTCTAATTGGAGTGCTTTTGTTCTTGATATACTTTTAATAGTGACTTGCATTTTTCTCCTTTATATTTTTCAGGTATATTTCAAATTAAAAGACTGAAAAGGCGAAGAATCTCAAGGAATTAAAATGGTTATAAACTCACCAGACATGTTGGCTGAAAGAAGTGAAAATCTCTGGAACAAGTGTTGCTGTGAGCCTCTTCAGTCAGTCAGCTCTGGCTCAATTATATGGGCTAGAATGAAATAATTACAAAAGTTGCACTAACTCTCAACACAAAAGTCTTAGACCTGGTCGAGGACATACAATAATATTGAATTATAGCTAGGGATATATTAGTTTGAGTATTTCTCTCTCCATGCCTACTATTTAAAACCTCTAGAACTCAATGATTTGACAATCAATGATTGCGCGATACTTTCAATTTGAATATTCAAAGGCTTCACAAAAAGAGTGTTCTTTTAGTGATACATACTATATTAATGCTTTAAACAAGACCCCTTTTAATAGAATATGGTGATATTTTGCTGCCAGACTCAAAATAAACGGACATTTTAAACATTTTATATACCTTTTAATATCGATGTGGTTAGCCCCCAAGACAAAGCACTATTTCGCTGTCAGAATCAAAAGCTGCATCTTAATAGCTCAAAACATGACGCATGACGTCTTTAACATGTTTTACAACTGGCAGTTATAGCAAATAATCATTTTCATAAATGTTTGCCACCATTTTTGACAATATTTAATACAACACTGAGGTTGTGGGCGTGGCATATGGCAGCAGCCATGTCATCACTGGCTGTGGCACGAGACCATTCCTGGATGTATCCAACATTATCTACCTGTACTTACGCCATATAAATATGACAATTAGAACTTGTCATTGTTGTGATTTGTGGTTAAAGTTCATGGGTAATGTACCAGTAGAATGTCTGAATACAAATAAGGACATTGGTAATTCCGGTAGAAGTATATCAATTAACTGCAAGGCCACTGAATTTAGCCAATTAAAATCCACTTAAGAGAGGCCTATATCAAGAATGGAAATGATAGATGCTAATCAGACACAAATTAAGCGCTTTGATGCAATATTGTACTTTATTTCAGTATGATTCAGTACGAGAAATCGTCATAATCTTTAAAACCGACTTCAAAATGGCTTTAATTTACTTCCCCCAAAAACAAAATGCTAGTGATCGGTAACCCTTTTAAAATAAACAAGTATCTTTCGTCACCAGAAAGATATAATTGTACTTGGTTACGTTCAGAGCATTTTGGCTTTTAGATTTATAGCCGAAGTACCCCGTTTCAGTTTGCACTGTGTTTTGAACTTAGGCACGTGTAAACGAAATTGAACACGAAACCACATTATTATTATTATTATTATTATTGTATAAGTTAATGATGTTACATGCGGATGCAATCAACCTTTATCTGATAAAACACCCAATCTCTTTGTCTCCCTTCAAGCACTCATGCCTACACACATAGAAACTCTGAAAACGACGAAATCATATTTGGAATTGGTCTTCTAAGTCCTTACACTTATTTTGTATGAACATTTTAGGCTATAGTAAATGACGGTACTAATGGTACCCAATTCCGGTTTTGTGATCCATCTCCAAATCATGTTTCATATAGTTTTCCACTCGTTATTTTTTTTTATTAATTTATAACCAATCACAGGGATTCCACATTGCCACACCTATTTTTCTTCCTTTCATGTACAACGAATTAAAACATCGTTTTCATATCATACATCGATATTAATTATACAATGCCATATACATTTTTGTAATTAATGTTGTAATGACAGAGTTGCAGTATTATTCTATTAGAATTAGTTAATGATTGTGTAAATAGTTAAAATAATGAACAGAACAGGATAATGGAACGTAATAATAAGTAATTATGCATGTATTTGGTTTACGCGTACGTATAGACGTTTTTAAACAAAACCGAAGTTACCAATTTTTAGTGTTATTTTCGCAATATCCTAAAATCTATTGTTAGAATAACTGTTAATAAATTAATGTGTGATATATTTAACCATTTATGTAAACAAATACTTTGCAGATAAAGTCAGTTCGTAAATATAACGATTGGGCAAGATACAAGTCATGTTTTTATATTAAGTCAAAATATGATTAAGTATAATTATTTACCAGAAGCAGGCTCTTGCATTAGACCGTATTTATACGAACATAGACTCTATTTTCACTAAAACAGTGAACTGTCTTTGGAAAGAGCGCGGTGATAATGAACTAGAAAAATTAATATTTCTGTGTTTCACAACGTTTTCTCTGATTTGATCGTTAGCCATCGTGTGCTACTGTTTGGCCACTTGAAATTTCACTTTTGACGCAGCTGTGTATCTGTCATTGGTGAATTATAGAGAAAATGTGCGAGGCTGACTTGAAAACTGTTGGTCCCATCAGTACCTCATGCTGATCGAACAAACTTACTCCTGCTGACCGACCATAGACGTCCACGTGTCTGCCGTTTTATGATATTATTACATTATACTATAATTTATTGGTCAAAGTGTAATACTTTTTTTAGAGTCGCGACCCGTGTTGTACTTGAATTGCTGCGCCATCTAGTGTACAGTTCTCGACTTGAATCGGATTTATAACCAAAAGTAACCACACAAAATACAAGACTTCTGGCATTTTTAGTTTTTTGATTGTATTCAAGGATTTTTTTTATCTTGTTCCCATGTCGGGACAAGAAAAAAATTCCCACACGGTAAAATGCATCAGGGTTTATTACATTGTGGGGACATATATCTAACACCCCTGTAGCACTTTGGTGGGTCAGGAGCCCAGCATACGGGTCGGGCGGTTCTGCCATGGCCAGGGCTGGATCCGTCTCTGAATGTACCGCCAAGTGTAAACAGGATGCCCAGTTTACTTATTGCAAAGAAGGAAGATAACTGATTAACGAAAACAGGTTGAATTACCTAAAAATGGCAAATCTTTATTATTCATATAGCCTAAACCCAAAAGCATTTGTGAATATTTCACAGTGAATATTTTCTCAAGGACATGACACCTGAATCATTTTGTGGACTGAAAATACTGTTTAAACCATGCAAACCATGGTTTTACAAGACACAAGGTTCACGACAGCAGGTATTGCTGACCATTCTGCCTTTCCCCCTCTAGTTGTATCCTTTACCCTTGTGTGTTTTGGTTTTTTATAGTTTGGTTTTTGGTTTTCTAGTGTTTATTTTCTGTCATAGTCTTCCCATCCATAGCCCAAACTCCTTTGTTAGGTTCTGGTTTTGTTTTGCACTTCTTGTATTCTGTATTAGCCTTGTATTCCTGGGGCCTGTACTACGAAGCAGGGTTACTGGCTTATCAGGGTAACTTTTTGGATTTAAGGTAGTCTGGCCAAAATGTAAGTGAACGAATATGAAGTCCATTTAAACTGTGGTGCCTTAAATCCGACAAGCTACCCTGACAAGCCAGTAACCCCGCTTCGTAGTACAGGCCCCTGGCCACTAGTGTTAGAATAGTGTTTTTTAGTTGTCTGTTAAGTTCCCTACTCCTGTGATTACCTCTTCATTAGCTCCATTTGTTGCCTGTTACCTAGTGTTCCCTGTGATTGGTTGTCTGGTTAATGCTTCTGGCCTGCGTCCTCGTTAGCTCAGTTTTGTTTGTGTATTTAACCTGCTTTAGTTAATTACCCCAGTTGCTCATTCTGTGAGAGTTTATGTGATGTTACAGTGTGTGGCTAAGCTAGTTATCCTAGTTCTGCTGTCTTGCTTCTCAATTGTCACTTGTTGGTAGTTCTTGGTTTCCCTGTTTGCTTTTGACTCCTCACTGTCCTGTTTTGTCGTAGTTATGATCAACTTTACATTATGAGAAACACTCATTATGGATCTCAATCTTGTAAAAATAACTTGTATATTAAAGGCAGACAACAGGCTTTTTAAATGTTGGATCCCGTGCACAAACTACGTGCTTCATAATTTGCATGTTTTACAGCCTGAATCACTTGCTTTTCATCTGCTCTAGCTACTGTGTAAGGTCTCTTAAGATGGTTGGTGCAGCACAAGGTTTCCTGCGTCCTCCGCAAGAAGCAAACTGTGCTGTTTCTTCAGTTACATCCAGCTGTATGTCAGTGACAGACCTGTCGCCTCAAGCTCTGCCGTTTACATGCAGTATCTTTTGTGATCGGATGCCCTGGAGGTTTGTTGTAAGATTCTTACTTCAACTTTTTTGTTCTTTAATTACTTTATTGTTTTATTGTGTCGCTATCAGATCTAAACAAAAAACGCTTACACTAATCTTTGCCCAGTATGCTGTGTGATGAAATATATTTGCCTTGTAACACCAAGTTTTCTAAAGCTTTTTCTCACACCGATGTTTCCATTGTCTGGAGGAAAAAAAAATCATGTACAGGCATGAAATTCTTTTGCATGCAATGAATTACATGTTTACTGAGGAATAGTCTTTTATGGCATTGCAGTTAAAACAGATTTAAATAAAACATACTAACCCGAGACTAAAATATTTAAAATAAGTCCAGTGGGAACTTTGAATTCACATTGGATCCAAATAATGCATTGAAGTACCAAAATCCATAGCTTTTTTTTTTAAAGGAGGATTGGGGTGGGGGGGCTTAGTGGTCCATGCAGGTTTTAGGTCCATATCTGCATACCTGTCTATCTTGTGGCCTGTGTATATTGATATGAACATTCATCAATATTTTTGGCACAGTTGGGCCAAACCCCCTCTCCTAACCACCACCAGAAAGCACAGCAGCTGCCCGTTAGATTAGCTGTTATGCATAGGGGAGTCTGCTTTCCTGCAACTGAGGGATTTAACCTGTGTTAGGGTACTGACAGCAGTTTTGGGCAGGTCTGCAAGGTTGTCATGGGCCAGGTTGTTAGGGCACGGCCCCGTGAGCATCACCTGCGGCTGCTGCTAAGGGGGCAAGACCCCAGCAGCATCTCCAGCTACTGCCTGCCTGCTGGTGCGGTGGGGGGGCAAAAAAGGATCAGAGATGCAATAAGAGGTTGAAAATGATCACTTGCTAAAGCTTTTCCTATATTGCTTTCATTACTCTTTCTGGCATGCTTATTGTTCTGTGTTTAGTGTGTTC
>JAODJW010000036.1:4015193-4028957 GCA_026777045.1 Hyperopisus bebe | reverse complement strand
TCTGTGTTTAGTGTTTTCAGACTGGGCCAACTCTGGGTAACATGGGCCGGGGGGGGAGGGGTGACTGAATGGGATGCTTTTTAGGTTACTGCAATATAGATTAATGAGCCAAAACATGACCATCCCCAAGTCACTTAAGTAAAACCAACTTGTAAAAACAGCTCATGTGTCCAGGGTATAATAAATGCAATATTCTGTACTCAGTCAACATGTTGAATGTGAAGAAATCAGTCAGGGTTAGGACTCGAATGACGATAAGGGTCAGATTGTTATGGTCAGATGACTGTTTGAATATGTCAAACGGCAAGGCTTGTGTGATGCTCATGGTCAGCTGGTCTGAGGAGGGGAAAAGCAAATCTGCAACAGGGAGTTTGATGGTCAAAGGCTTGTCGATGTGAGATCAGACAAAGGCTACGCCATGTGGTACAAACCAATGGAAAGGCTATAAAGGCATGAAGCGTAGGTAATTCTAAGGATGGTTATGGGAGTGATGTGTCGCGGCACACAGCCAATGGAGCCCTGTTGTGTACAAAGCTAAGTAGCCGTAGATCGGTCCAGCAGATCCCACAGATGCTCAACACACTCGGCCGTCCACATGATGCAACAGGAAATGGGATTTTTCACCGCAGGCCAACTCCTTCCATTGCTCCATGATCCAGTTCTGTTACTCACGTGCCCATTGTAGGTGCTTTCTTCAGTGCACAGGGGTCCGCATGGACACTCTGACCGGCCTTACAGAGCAGGGCTTGATGGCACATTACTGCCACATCCATCATCGAAATTTTCTGCCATCTGTGCCCTTAAACTGGTTGATACCAAAGGGGGCAGATGCCACATGACACATGCCCTTTTTACAAGCCAAACAACATTATTCAATTCATGTGGGGGTGGTCTTAATTTTTTGGCTTATCAGTATGGTTTTGAGAAAACTTGTTTATGTGGGTTACCATTAGCGACGACACCCAGGGAGATGTTAGCATCGGGGAGACCGTCGGACATTTAAGGTCTGTTTCAGCATCTGGGTGACTGCAGGACATTTAAGGTTGTTTCCAGCATCTGGGTGACTGCAGGACATTTAAGGTCTGTCTCATCATCTGGGAGACCGCAGGACCGATTATGTACCCTAACCTTAACCTAACCTCCGAAACACACCCAGGACAGCTCAGTAAAGAACTGAAAAACATTACTGCTGTTTCTTTCCCCATCTTCTCGGCCACAAGCGAGCTGTATGAAGATGTGGCGGGAGGTCCTCCGGATACTGTAGCGCTGCTCGTCAAGCTGGCACCTGCCCCTTTGCTCGGTGGTCTGCACAGCAAACAACTTAAACAAACCCGCACCACCCCCACCTGCATGACATCGCTGACACTGCCGTTTTTGGACCACCAAATCATTTTTTCATTTGATCCCTTTTTCAGGTCCATCGTCTGTGGTATCTGTGGCACTATTGTAGCAGAAGAAAAAGTTGAGTTTTAAATCCCAGCTGCCCCCCCCCCCCCCCAATGTTTGCTAATCCCTGCACTCTGTTTGTTGATGAGTATAACCTTAAGAGGCCTCTTGGGAGCTGCACCTGGCACTGGGCTGTGGAGCTGTCTGAGCATCGCTGCTCTGCGCACAGTGGCAGCTGAGTTCAAATGATTAGTGGGTATTTCCTGGCAATGACCTTGGCAACAGACCTGGGCTGGGTCTGGCTTGGGTCCAAGCAAACATCGGCTCTCAGGCCTGGGACACATGTCCACCTTGTAGCTTGCTGTTACAATCTTAATTTTTATGAAATGCAATCAACTGGAAAAGAATTTATAAATAAAAATTACAAAATCAAATAAACGAAGATGGAATTTGTGTATAATTTCTGAGGAGACATGTCAGCAGCTGGAGCAGTTTATGCTTAAGGGTCCGGGAATGGAAGTGCTTGGCTAAAATGCGCTAATATCAAATTATTAATTGCTATTTTAATGACTGTGCCTCACCGGCCTCCTGCTTAAGATTTGTGTAGCACATGACACTGTACGTGACGCACCTGCACCTGAGATACCAGATAATATGCAGTGGGAAAAGCAGCCTACCTGGCTGCTCCCCCAGGGGCTGCATTATCAGCTGCAGGGACACTTAGTGCCTTGGGGTAGCGCCATGGGGGCATGGGAGGCAGCAGGGCATTCAAATGGCACAGCTGCCCCTTGCTCTCACATTGCCCACAGATACAACGAAATGAACAGATTTCCCCACAATCCCTCAGTGACTCTTTGGTCACAGTGTCAATGCATGCAAACCACATGGTGTGATGATCTATAAAGTTCAGTTCTGTTTTTTTTTTTTATCTTGTTTTCTTGACTGCCATTATTACCACATATCTTGCTCATGTTCCTTAGAATGTGAGGCTACTTAGAGATAATCTTTATCAGGAATTCTTTCATTGTTCGTTGCTGGCTGGCAGGACCGTGGCTTTGACATGGTGGAGCCGTATTGCTGTCAGTGGAGGGCAGCTGCATATAATTGTGGTGGAGCAGACGGCTAAAAGGACGCTGAGTTTCTGACGGCCGCATTTGCATGTGATTTGCCACTTGTGAGACCTCCTCACACCTAACACAGAGGCTTCATAAGCTCCCTGCGTTCACCTGGCTGAATCACAGCACTTAATGATGATCATATCGCTGTCTGAAAATCTACTACACTTTTCAGATTTGATGACTGGTGATTTTTTTTCAGTTCGAGATCCAGCTTCATGCAGCGTAAAACACCTTTGGGGCAGTAAGTCATTATTGCAGAGTAATATTTCAGTGTCTCAGGTAAGTGTGAGCCCGGTGCAGAACCTATGGTGCTGATCCACTACGCACTAGCACTGCCATGTCTTGCCCGTTGCTACTGGCACTTATTATCAGCCCAATAACTGACCGACAAGTCCGCTTTGAAGAGAAGTGTTTTCCAGGCAAATAGATGAATACATAACACATCTTTCTTTAGTCATAGCATTGAATTACGTTGCTTAATTTTGGCAGATCGTGTGTAACATATACGACTTACAGGAATAATGCAAGTTATCGTTTCATGTTGTCTCTGGTTTCATTTTATTCCTCTTCAATTGCAGCACATTTTGCTTGCAGCTACTTTCAGGAATGCCATGTTATTGCATGGTGTCAAAATAAACCCATCGTCATGAGCAGCTGCTGTAATAGATGTTATGTACAGGACCGTGCCAACACTCAGTGGAGAGGGTGTATGCAATTAAATTTGTTTTGACTCGTTACCTGTGGTAGCAATATATACTTTATATATACAATAAATATTTTCTGTAATGGTTTGATCCTGATAGTATAAATGAGATGCAACAGTATAAAAGTGCAGAGTGTAACATTTGAGTAACATTTGAGTGTAACATTTGCGACTGCTGAAGCATTATTTGTTACCTTTCATGTTTGACCAGGCTCTCATTTCTGAAGGCAGTCTCCTGAAGCGTCTGTGCCGTGTCTGGGCTTGATGCGGCTGAATGTGCAGTCGGGGGGGGGGCAGGCGTTTACATTTAGTGTGTCTCTTGGTGGACAAAAGGCAGCGAAACCTCACCGAGGGCATTTTCCTTGTGGCGGGGGGGGGGGTGGGTTCCCAGTTAAAGTAAAGGGCTGTTTATTTAGACAGAGCCCAGTATGGCCTTTGTGTGCGTCCCATTCAGGTTAAGCCTGGCAGCCTCAGTTCTCCACACTGTTTACACAAAGCACATCTGCATTCCCACATACAATCCACTGTGGCCTTTTCCACTTTCCAGGCTTATTAATAAAATCGGAATCGTTATATCATTTATGTTATGTTTTTGTGATGACAATATAATGTTACCCCGTGACCCAGTAGGATATGCGGGTTGGAAAATGGATGGATGGATGGATATAATGTTACTGTTGGTCTAACAGCTCTTAATATGACACCGACCTATATGCCCCTGTAGTTTGGTCACACCATTTTGACTAATTAGGTGTTTTAACTGTGTACAGAGTTAACATGAGAGCGAACAGGTAAAATGAGGTGAAAAGTGACCCATGTCAAAGAACCTATTAAGTACAGTCCTGTACGAATGTGTCAGTGACATTCATCTTTCACAGTTCAAGGCCTGATAAGCCCATTGTTTGCTTTCCGTTGATATGTTTTGAAAAGTGGATATGAATATTGGTTAAATATTATTTCAATGGAATAAAAAGTACCTTTTCAACCATGACACACAAACACACAACATAGAGGTTGAGCGATAACATGAAGCTCAAACACAAATGTAACATATTATTCAAAATGATCGACAGGCTAACTGAAAGTCAGCCCTGTCTAAGCACACTTTTAGTAATTGGCTTTGGATTATTTTAATGAGTTTTAACCTGATATTAATCAGAATGCTTGATGGTGGGCTTTTTAGTCATTTTGACGTTTTCTTTCAAAGGTATTTGCTGGCCTTGTCACTTCTCATAAGATATATCCATCCATCTATCCATCATTCAGCCCTGTATCCAGCACTGGGTCATGGAATCCTCATGGCATTTTAAACATAATATAATGCTGACCTGTGCTGGACCTGTCGCTCTAGCAAGTGAGTGCTGTCTGCCTGGCATGTCTACTTCTGGAATCTCAAATAGAAGTGTCACCCCTTGCCTGCCTTGCGCAGGACTGACAGCTGAATCGGGGGGCTGAATCGGGCCCTTGTTTATGCAGGTTGGGGAGGGGGGCTGAATAACAGGTTTCTGATACATCTGAGCGGACAATGGTACATTTGTTTGGCTCCCCATGAGCAGAGATGGGGCCGCTGAGCAGGTGAGCTCCCTGCTGTCTTTGCATAGCCGGCTTGCCCAAACCAGACGGGTGAGTGTGCCCACCGCAAAGCCATTCCTGGGGGCGGCGATTGTTCCCCTTTACACTTTGAGTTAATTCACAGGCTTCTTTCCTCTGCTTTAGCCTGGCCCTACCTGCGCTCTCATGTTTACCTTGGCTCTTTATTTCCTGTCATGGACGTGCACAAAAGGAAAGCATAACCTCACATGGACTGTTTTTTTGCTTTTGGATTAAGTGGCTCATGAATCATTAGAATATAAAGTTAAAATGTAAATACATGCCTGGTTCGGAAGCAACACACTGCAACTGACAGACCGCAAAAGATGTTCTGGTCATGTCTGCATTCTGAAAGAAAAAATATAAAAGGTAGAATGTATGAAAGGAGGGGAAAAAGAGAAGGAAATAGATTGGGAAAAGAACAGGTGACAGGTGAACTAAGAGAGCCCTGAGTGAAGGAACATGCTGAGACTGAGGCACACAGTAATAAAAGTCATCTCACAAAACTCAACATTAGCTACGAATACAGCAATAATTATTCAGAACATATTAACACTTCGTCTTCAACTTACCAACTGGCATCATAATAAAAAAGACTGACAAGCAGAGTTCATAATAAAGTGCAAGGATATTCAAGGATATTCTGAGCTAACTACACTATAAACTGTGCAAAGAAAATAACTAAAATATGTTTTACATATTTGGAGAAAATAGCATCCACCGAAAATCTTTAAACTGATCTTTGCTGTATATTTGTGGATTACTGTTAGAAACTGCACCTAAAATCATGACAGAAAGCATTACAACAGTCTTACCATAGTTAGAGGAGCGGATTAAGTCTTTTCCTGGATGTCCAAAGCATCCCAATGAGACAAACGAAAACTTCAAAATGACAGTAACATCTGGCCTGCATTTCCATCTGAGGGCTCAGCGCTGTCTCTCGCATGTACATATTGACCAAATAATTTCAAATAAAACCTCATTTACAAATCTGGAGGATCAAAATATTACAAAGGAAGATTAATTAAGTAGCATCAATCACCAGACCAGTGCCAGCAGTATTAGGGGCAGAAAAAGCTTTTATTGTATTTGACTGGCTGTTGTTTTCTTTTAATTTTTATTCGTTTTTAGTTTATTATCCAAAGGTGAATTTATTTGTGGGTCCATTTGCTTAGCAGGCATTGGATAATGTCCATTACCTGTGTAAATAATTATCATCATTCACCAAACACAGATACCTATATTGGCTCCATTTAGTAGATGTTAAAACACAGGAGCGTGCCATCATTTTACTGTATTATTTTAGTTTTTCATTGTGAATGCCACTGTGAGTTCCCCTGTAGGATCAATAAAGCTAATCTAATCTAATCTAATCTAATTTAATCTAATCTAATCTAATATATGCCTTATAGGCAGCTGTTTGGCCAAGTTTTCAGTTAAATCACAGTGACACAACACCTAGTATTTCCCTAAAGGATCTTCAAGGTCTGTGGAAAAGTAATAGTGAAAATGAGGGTCCATTTTATGTTTCCCAGTGATGGGTCTTTGTGACGTTTTAAAAAGGGGGGTTAGGGTACAGGGTCTTGCAATATTCTTATGCAATTGAGTCCAGTTACCGGTGGTTCAGAAAGAAAATGCGATATGGACACCATGTGTCTTTCTTCACAACCTTTTATAATAGTTTAATTACCAAATTAGTTTAACATATAATCCCCAGCACATAAACCCAGAACACAATCATATATTCTGGCAATAATTAAGTCCATACAACAAAAAAAAATCTTCATTTGATGAAGCAAATGAAATAATAATTATCCTTATTGTCCCTCCTGGGAAAAACGACAAGGACAAAAAATGGATGCCGGCACTTTTTTTTTTCGTGTTTCGCGGAAATCAGAGTAGAACCCGTTTGGTGTCTGCACTGTCCCCCAATTCTAGATTCACAGGCAAAATCCCACATGGGAGCAACATATCTCTGTGGAGAACTTGTTCTCCACCTTCTCCTCCCTCAGGCTTGACCACATACACAGGAATGTCTTGGTCCGGCTGTTTCAACACTACATGTACAGCAGATTCCCACCTGTCCGAAATTTTATGTTACTTCCTAAGGCCCGAGTCCCTAACAAGGACGCTATCTCCAACATCTAACGGCATAGCCGTTATTTTAGAATCCCACCGTTTTTTGTTCAGATTATGTCGTTTTTCCGCATTCTTTGAGGCCAAATTATATACGTATTTAAGTCTGCTGTTAAGGTCACGCACATAGTGCAAGTGTGTTTCAGAGTCATGACCCCAAGCATAAATCAACTGGGAGTCGGGGTTGTCGTCCGAACATTAGAAGAAATGGCGCCTCACCCGTAACATCATTATTAGTGTAATTATAGGCATGCACCAACGGCCTTACATATCTCCTCCATTCTTCTTTTTTCTTTTCCTCCAATGTCCCTAATAAATCAAGTAGAGTCCGGTTAAACGTTTCTACTGGATTTCTTCTGGGATGGTAAGGTGTAGTGCGTGATTTAACAATGCCTGCTAACTTACACAATTCTGCTTTCACCTCTGCCTCAAAGCATGCCCCCTGATCACTATGTCAACGACGTGGAAATCCATAAGGGCAAATGAAATTCTCCCATAGTACTCAGCCACCATATGGGCCATTTGATCTTGGGTTGGGTATGTTAGGGCATACTTGGTGAAATGATCAGTTATTACAAAGATATGCCTAGTGTCTTTTGATTCAGGTTCCAAGGACAAGAAATCCATACATAGGAGTTCAAGGAGGCTTCTGACCTTGATATTCACGAGTTCAGCTGCCTTAGCACTTTCCTTTTGTGTCTCACACATCGTTCACACGCCCTACACTTTAATTCAATGTACCACATCATTTTAGGCCAATAAAATCGGGCCCTTGCCAACTCCACAGTCCTCTTAACCCCACTTCATCATGCACACCCCTAAATGCTCTCTCTCTTTGGCTCTGAGGCACAACAAGCTGATGGGAATCTTCACTTAGGTGATTGTGCACCAAAGTACATCTGGTTGCTCACGTTTTGTCCACTGTATGGGAACCATGACTCAAAAGCTGTACAACATGTGCCAGTCTTCTCCCTGCAACTTCTGACAATCTTCACTGGAAAATCCAGGGAATGTAGGCTCTTCCAGGTCCTCCGGAACCGCAAAGTGGTCACAGAGCAGTGTGTCTACAGCAGGGATGAAACTCTCCGCTATCGTCTAGTCTCCGCTTTCGGACACCACAAGCGCCCTCACCATGTGACCCGCACATAAAGTGCTCACTGCATTGTTATCCAAAATGTTAAACTCATCAGGGGCTGGCTTAGCACGATCAAGCATGCTGGCTATTCTCTTATCTACCTCGTCCACCTCCTCCTCCTTCAAAGACGGTGCACGAGGCCGGTGTGAGAGGCCATTAGATCCTCATTTCGCGTGCCCGATTTATAGTGGACATCAAAATTATATCCAGGCAGTGCAGCAAGTCATCTGTGACTGGTGGCATCCAGTTTGGCGCTGGTCAACACATAAATTAACAGATTATTATCCATTAACACTTTGAAGGTGGCACCATACAAATAGTCGTGGAATTTTTCACAGACCTCCAACTTAAGTGCAAGAAATTCCAACTTGTGAGCCGGATAATTTCTTTCTGCCTTAGAAAATCGACGACTAGCAAATGCCACCACTCTGGTCTGGCCATTTTGGATCTGAAATAGTACCGCACCCAAATCTGTGGTGCTGGCATCAGTGTGCAGAATACAGCCGCCAGTCTGTGAAGCCCAGTGAGGGGGCTGCAGTGAGCTTCTCAATACCAAGCTCTAATGCCTTCTGATACTCCTCAGTCCAGCATCCACCTAAAAAGTGAGACATAGAGCGGGACACATACTTACTGCCACTACAACAGGTGGTGGTCAGATTGAATACCGTGCTCTGAAATAACACGACCAAGGTATTTTACCGAGGTTTGGAAAAAATTATATTTGGATGGAGATAATTTGAGACCAAAATCTGAGATGTTTTAGGACTCTCATTAGCCTCTCCTCATACTCCTCCAATGTACTTGAAAAAATTATCAAATAAATCCAGAAACACAATTACCTCCTGGAGATTTATGCCTGCCATTACTTTCTCCATAGTCCTCTGAAAAGAGGCCGGACAGTTTTCAAGTCCTTGAGGCAATTTACCAAACTGCCAGCTTAGATCATCTACACTTGTCTCTGTTGTATTGCGTCTTCCACTGAAGTTATTATTTAACTGCATTTCCGTTTTTTGGAACGTATTCAAAACATATTGTACTTTATTAGTATTTGCTCGTATTACAGTTAAGAGAGTAAACACTAACCAATAGATTTGAAAATGATATCTGCTCACTCAGTTGTTCATTCTAAAATATTTGGTATTAACAATAGATCATGGATAAACATAAATCATTATGGCATATTTATTGTTTGTTGTTTTTATACTGGATCCTACAGTTGCACCTGTTGCTTTTTTATTCTGCTCTGTACATAAAAACATTACAGTGCATACATAATGTTTTCAGATCCTCTCAAGTCTGCATTGCAAGTTTCAGACTCATTTTGAAAAGGATTCAATTCATCTTTAAAATAATTGATCTACACACAATTCTCCACAATGACAAAGTAAAATCAGGCCTTTGGAGTGTTTTCTTAATTTATTTAAAATAAAAAACTGAAATATCCTATTTACATGAGTATCCAGACCCTTAGTACTTGGTTAAAGCACATTTGGCTGCAATGCCAGCCTTATGTTTTTTGTGGGGAGCTTGGCCCCCTCCCTTTGGAAGTTTCTCCCGGTCTTCTTGGTAGAATCACCCAAACTCAGCCAGGTTGGATGGGAAGCATCGGTGCACAACCCTTTTCAGGCCTGTCCAGAGATGATCTGTTGTATTCGGGTCTGGACTCCAATGCTTTGGGCCATTGTCCTGCTGAAATGTGAACCTTCATCCTAGCCTATGATTCTGAGCGTTCTGGAAAAGGTTTTCCCTTAAGATTGTTCTATATTTTTCTGCATCCACCTCTGTCCAGAGTAGTCTCCCATTCCCTGTTTCATCCCCACCACAGGACGCTGCCACCACCGTGTTCGACTGTAGGGATGGTATTAATGAGGTTGAAACAGTGATAGAAGTAGGAGTTTAGTCACAAGTGTCATAACAAAGGGTCTGAATACTTACGTAAATGGGATATTTCAGTTTTTTATTTGTAATAAATTAACAAATCACTCCAAAAACCTATTTTTATTTTGTCATTATGGAACACTGTGTGTGGATTGATTATAAAATATGAATTGAATCCATTTAAAAATGAATCTGAAATGTAACAAAATGCGGATAACCAAAGGCCTGAAGGCTTTCAATATGTACTGCAAGCAGAAGGGAAGCTTTACTGATTTAACACTGAGTGGGAGAAAATAGGCATTTTAACTGCATTATACACAATTTTACTTTTTACAAAGCATATATAGTTAGTTTATTCATTATTCTCTTTCAGAATATCCCTTTCACCTCTATGGTTAAGCTTCTATGGATGTGGGTTTTATACGATTGGGGGAGGAGTGTAAACATTGCTATTCAATGAGATTTTTTGCCATATAAGAGTTTGCCCTGTCTGCTGAAAGATATTTCCCTTGCAAATGTCCTTGGTGTTTTACCTCATGGTATGGTATGGGGCGAGTCCTTTGCTCATAACCACACACAGTCTCACACAATTTCCTCTGATGTATGCTGCCCCCCCCCCCAGCAGCTGGTGGGAGAAGATAGCAGGTTGTATAGCAATAAAAGAACTGGACTGCTTTATATTGGTGACACTAATGTTTTTGGTAAAATTGCCATACAGTGGAAGTACACAACTTAAGTCATCAGTGCTATAGCTGAAGTACAGCAAATTAAATACTGTACGTTAAATATTTCTTATAACTTTTTATTTTTACGTTTCATATAGCTTTTATATAATATAATGCAATAAACATATATTTTAGTATTTGTTTTATTTTGCCCATTCTGGAGTAATGGCAGTTTCATTTCATTGCTGCTATGCCTGTCCATTCATGCATTGAACAAATAATAATCTAGAATCTTGAATGAGAAACCTCACCCTCTTTGTGAATGTGCAGAAAGCTTTGGCACTAAGCAGTGAGTGGCTCCGCAGGTTAAGTCTCTGTGCCTGTGATCAGAAGATTGCTGGTTTGAGCCCTAGTCTTGGCAGAACGGTCACATATCTGTAGGCCCTTGAGCAAGACTCTTAACCCTGAGTTCCAGATGTGCTGTATGTTAGCTAACCCCCCTGCCCCCCAAGGCATGGAGAGCAAGATGGGGTTAGTAAAGAAGCATTCCAATGTCCCTGTACTTGTGCAAATGAAGCATGTTTGATTGTTAGATACTTTAGACACTAGTTGATATAATGGCGGATGCTTGAAAACTCTCTACATAGCATTACCTGAAACTTTTGACGTTTCGCCACTCCATGCAACACCAAATAATCTACGTCTGTATCTAGAATAATGTAATGAAGAATTGACGTGTCACGAGTGAAACTCAAATAGATGTTACGAGCAGCAGGCAGTTCAGGACACGAGACACATAGCTTTAAATAAGAATTTAAAGAACCACGTCTAGCACTGGTCGCCAGATAAACCGCTCTTTTGCTTCTATGCAGTTAATCTAAATCTGAGAATATTGACAATACGTGAATGGCAATACTGGCCTCTAGTGGACAAATATTAAGACTATACCTTAAATGAAAGGTTGCCTAAGGCTATAGTATACTATCCGATAAGAACCCAAAACTTGTAAGAGGACGGAAATGGATTACGACGAAGTATTGTGTTCAAAAACATGCTGTGATCATTGGTTAAGTTAATTCATCTCTTATTATGGAGGATTCCAGTTCATTTAGTCGTGCAGCCGATATGTTATGAATCTACAATGCAAAAGTGTGATTTAGAGCAATATCAGAAGTGCAAATGGATTATTTCCGCGAAAAATGTGATCATTGTATTTTTCGATTTCGGTGATAGTTTCATCGTGTGCACACTAGGTGGCAGCAAAACACAGGCCACACCGCATGGGAGCAGCAACGCACGAGCAGCCAAACAAGAAGCACCTGGAGTCCCTAAATACATTTTCCTGAATGAGTAAGCCTACCTACAATTAAGGAGATTTGAAAATGCATATACGTATACGATTGCAAGGGCAGTAACCAAACAGAATTGTCTTCGTTAAATTAATCTATAATTTTCACAGAAATTAACAAAGTATGAGATGCAGTAAGTGGACATTAAATACGTCTATTATTATGTCACATCACCTAATAGTTTGCGTCTGTGAACATCCATTAGCAGTTTTTTTTTCTGGCAATATGTCAGAATTCTTTTTTCAGCCTATATTGCCACTGTCGTGGAGCTAGGGTTAAAGGCTGTTACGCGGTACTTTTCTCTGGGACTGGCTGACATCTCCATATTACTCGCCCCTGATCTGCCCGTTTCCTATCTGTCTACCGGGAACGCTTTGTGCACATTCCGCTTCTCTGTTTGCATGGGAGAAACAGTTTGGCTGGGCTCTTCTCTTACATAAGGTAGAGAAGCCATATCCAGAGATATCCACTTTAGACGGATAAGTGTTTTTTTCCGCCATAAAGGGCACGAAACGGGCGAGCCCATCCTCCCAGTATATTGCCGGAAGTTTCATACGGAGAAATATGTTGTTATTATTATTAGTAGTAGTATTATGTCACACTCGACGTGCTTTATATTGGTTTTGTAAATGTTACTAACCCTTTTAGCGCCTGGATACTCACGACCCGTTAGCACTTAGCTTGGTTGGAAAAAGGAGTGCTTGACACTGACAGACATTATCCAATGTTTGTCTGATTCCTCCTCCGGAAAACCGGATTCATTTAATCAAAGGCTGTATGAGAAGTTACTAGTTGCTGGTGGCGGAAGAGCAGTGGGGTCGTATGGGTTTTCTGGCAGAGACCGAATGGGGTGCCAGCGACTTAGGCCTACCCTTTGCATGTACTGTAATTAGGCCTACTATGGACAGTATGATGATCACCGTTAACATCTCGGGCTAGTGTCAGCACCTACGATAGTGTCCTCTTAACTAAAACATATTTTCAGCCGGAAAGACATCCATCCTGTTTAATTCCAGGTATTTATAGAGGGATTGTTAACGAGGTTATATAGCCATAACCAATTATTGTTTTGTAGTATGCAGTAATATGCATTTACCCACAAAGGCACTTTATTTATCTTTTTGGAGAAAATCGCAATCGCATCTGATCGATTTGGCTCTATGATTTGATTTGACAATAAGCATATTTTCTGCTGTTTGTCATTTCTGTCACGATCAGGAGTGACAGAAATGTTATCGCAGCACATTCTCCTGGCGACTTCAGTGGAAATTTCCAGGCTCCTGGCGTATGACATAGTCTGGAGTGCGCACGGCCGGTTTGGGCTCCGGCTTCCTGTGCGTATCATGTACATATATGGACCACTGTCATAAATCCCGCCCAGCACAGCGTGGTATTTTTCAAATTACTTGCAGCAGAATGGAAATCCTATTTCGTAAGGGATTATTATGCACTCTGCTTTCATGTTTATGCTGTATTGTTGAACTGTATTTTGGTCTAACTTACTGAATGTTTATATTCACCCATGTTTTAGAGAATAATTCATTTAAAATCTAAAAAGAGATTTAATCACTAGAAGCATACATTTGTGTTTATATGAGACTTTTTAACTCTTCAGCAAGTATTAGGTCAATTAGGGCCGTCCTCAAGGCACAAACCAACCCATTGCAGGGCACAAGGCAGGGAACAACCCAGGATGGGGCGCCAACCCACTGCAGGGCACAAGGCAGGGAACAACCCAGGATGGGGTGCCAACCCATTGCAGGGCACAAGGCAGGGAACAACCCAGGATGGGGTGCCAACCCAT
>JAODJW010000036.1:3981670-4000369 GCA_026777045.1 Hyperopisus bebe | reverse complement strand
TTTGGAAACTAAATGGCAAAATGGAGATTGTATTTTCTTTTTATCATTTTCATTTTCATTTTATTTTTTGCAGAAAAAACCAAAGTGCCTGAAAAATGGCGTAGTCGGGTGATATGAGATCCATGGAATCTCCTAATGTTTTTTAAAATATGCGAAACTATAGTTCAATGGATTAGAGCTGCTATGATTTCCTAATTTATATGTTACTGTAACAGTACTTCTTAGGTATGAGACATACACTTTATAACTTATCAAATAGGAAAATCCATACAGTAACAGTAATTTTTGTCTACAATTACAGAAGAGAGTCAATATAATATTGTATACACGTGAATAGTATGTTTGTTCATTTCTGGAAACTGGCTTCTGTTCCTCTGTTTCTTTCATCACCTATGCAGAAATTTAGAAATAGGTGCTGTAATTTTAAAAGTATCAGCATTGTCCGAACATAACATTACACGCCATCTTTGCCGTCTTCTTTGTCCAGCTCATTAAGACTTTTGGCTCCATGATACATTGCCCTGCACTGGAAAACTACAACAGCCAGCCTAACAGCCATTTGTGGTTCTTTCAAAAAACAATTGGAATTTATGCAACACATCAGGTCATGCAGTGCTTTTAGGGAACATAAAATTTAACTGCACACATTACAAGACCAGTAAATCATCCTGGAGATATTTTCTATTCCCATAGACCACCATGCTCAGCAGTGCATAACGCCGACCCCAAAGAGCCTGTGAGAGGGACGTGCTTGGGCCGCTTTTATTAGTGTTATATATTCAGTGTTTGTCAGGTGCACTGTGAGAGGTACAGGCTGGCTGTGCAGTCCAGCGTACAAAAGAACTGCACATTGCAACACACTTTGCAGAAAAAGCAGCAAAGTGAACACGCTTTGCAATAGATAACCTTTCCATGTTAGAGATCCTAGGCATGTATGATACCCCTAGAGCGACCAGCAGATGGATGGTTTTCCTGGGGGCAGCTGCCGATTCTGGTAATGAGAGCCGCCCCCCCCCCCCCCCAAGAACTAATCATGAGCTAATATAGTAACTGCATGAAATGCATGAATTGTTATGATTGATTAATGATGAAGGAACAGGGGATGAGCATGTAGCTAACACGTCTGGCTAAGTAATACATTAATAGGAGTGTATTACATTATTTAGTAAAGTGTTACCCTCTCTAATAAAGTGTTACCTTGCCTCTCTGATCATATTGCTTGAGCAAATTCTGCACCAGAAAACTCATTGTTCCAGAATGTTTAATCTAAAAATAATCAATTGTGTTATTAAAATGGATAAAAGCCAAATTCTTCAAGCTGTGCAAGGCATATTATATAATTTAAAAAGCACGTGCTGGTCATAAAAATAAGCACCAAAAATGATAGGGATCAGCAGGTTTGCTGCTTGGAGCCAAGAAGCATAGGCGAGAAGCGTTAAGCTCATTTTCCATTCTGCTTTATAATTCCTTGATCATTTATCTGCCAGTGATCTAATCTATAAGATGTGTTTTGGAGGGGCAGGTCAATGCCAGCTGTGTTTGGTTACTTCATTCCTAGAAGCAGGATGAACATTTGGCCGAACAGACTTGGTGTAAACATTTGGGATAACGTGTTTAAAGTTACCCCTAAGACTTGATTTGTTTGGCCCTCTATTGCCAAAATGGGGCCTGTGTTACTTCTTATAGTAAAATCCCTTTTGATTCTTGCTGTGTTAGCAAAATCACCAGCATGCTTTATCACTGGGACAGTACTGGGCATGTTTACAGTGAAGTTCAGTATAATGACATAGTATTTTCTTGGTGTTTGGTTTGTGGAACATCTGTAAAATACTTTATAGTTGTAAAATACTTTATAGTCGGTAGATTGACATTGCAGTATAACTTGATTTAATTACATGTTTATGCTTCCCGGACAAAGATAATTTCATATTATGAAGCACAGGAAAAACTCTTTTGGAATTAATACAATTAAATAGTCTCATGAGAAAAACTTTTTCCTTTGCTTCAGTTTATTCTGTATTTGTCTGAAGGATTTCTAGACCAAAGAAATGTCCTTTCAAAACTCTTAATCATTGTCACATCTATCAGAGAGAGTAAACTGTAAGTGGAATGAAATGAGTTATTTATGAGCAAAATGTCTCTGGTGACAGAGGTGCAGTTTATGGACGACCTCACATCATCTCCGCACTGTGCTCATACTTGGCAGGAGCTAGAACCTTCTCAATAGTTTCTTAAGAAGAAGAAAAAGAAAAGATCTTCTGGTCACAGCTCCTGTAAATCAAACAGAGCCTTAAAGTGGTCTGTCGCCGAGACAAATTGGCCACAACTCCTGGCTGACATCAGGACCACTGGAAAATGTCACAGAGGTCACTTGGGCTTTTTTTTCTGTCACTGGTGTCAGGTTGAGTTTTCCACTACTCCCCAAAAAAATGCGATGGAAAGACGTCTGCAGTGAAAGAATGGAAAGTCCGCTCAGACTTCTGGAATTCAAAGTCTGCTTCTGCCGCCGAGTCTCGCATTCGTCAGTTTGCCAAGACAATACTTTAACAATTCTGATAATCAAAAAGTCAGTGCCTTTTTTTTAAAGTCTTGTGTACTTCCTGAAGAGATTCATATTTTCCGTATTCTTATTCCCATTATTATTCATGTTGAAAAAAACATTTGGTTCCCTGTACCGTGCTCTGGGTGTCTTTTGCTAGTATTGACACACACACACACACACACACATATTCATGCACATACATAATAAATCGCATGCCTGGTAGATGACTCGATACATTTGTTGAGCTTCCCACTGGTGATGGCCATTTTTCAGTAGGTGCTGTTTCCCTCTTACTGTAACACATTTCTCAGACCTCAGCTATTCCAGCCTAAATTTCCAGATAACCCTCTCATGTCCCCACTTACGTGTCACCCATCTGCGTTTCCCGCTTCAGAGCCTGCAGTTTAGCCTGTCTGCCTTAGCATCCATCTGTCTTCCCATCACTTATGCTGGCCTCCCTATTGGTGGAAGGAGGGACCCCAAACCACCCCAGCGGAACACAGACTTCTTGAGCCAGTTCTCTGTAGAAACATTTCAGTCTTAATGGGTTAAAAGTTTGACAGCCATACACAACCCTACAGACTCTATTATGATGATGAAAAGAGTTTGATCCGTGAAGGATCTCAGGAATATTTAATCCCTTTCTATCTACAGGATTAATCTGAAATAGGATAGCTTCCTTGCCAGATTTTATATTTGATTCTCAGCCAAACTGTGTGGGCAGTCTCCATAGCAACAGCAACAAACAGAAGACTATTATGCGAACAAAACCCGCACAGTGAAGGACGTAACTAAAAGCTTGAGTCCCATATTGTTGTTGTACGAACTATATGGAAATGTCTCAGGGTGATTCTGAGGAGAGCTGTGGATGCCACAGGGCTTCAGCTACTTTGAATATTTTAAATCCAAATTTAGCACAGAAAGCATTTCATTAGAAGTTCTTTTGCTGTTTGCCCTGAGTAATTGACCAAGGCCGTGCCTCGACTGGAAGGTCACAAAAGGTTATTCCTGTACTCAGTTACTGCTAACAAAAAAAAAAACATTCCTGGAGGATCTGGAATGAGCCACCGAGCTGAACCACCGAGCTGAACCGGCGAGCTGAACCGCCGGCCCGGACGTCACCGAGAACCCGCACCGAATGCGTCTTGACAGAGGCCAGAGCTGACTGTACCAAGGAGGTTGGGGCCCTGCTAGTTTACATCTGGATCTGGTTGGGGAGACACACTTTCCCTAACTGTTACTCCTTTATACATTTTATACTTGCACTTTATTCATCCAGCAGACTCCAATCCAACTGCCATGTGAAGCACTCAGAGCTCAGACAGTTGACGCAGGTGTGGCTGCTCTGACGGTGCCAATAACTCTGGCCGCACGCTGGTGGCTTCAAGCTCTAAGGACAGCAAAATGCTACATGCTCTTTGCGGCAGAGGCGGGGATCTTCCGAGGACCGCTAGACGTGCTGTTTTCATTTTCCCCTGTACATTGAGTCACCGCTCTGGCCCGATCACAGGCTCACCTGGTGTTCCGTTTATTTGTGACTGTTTGAAAGGTAACTGGGAAGCCTGATGGGTTCACGGTGGTCCAGGGGTAAACCCCACCCCATTCTCTTATTTAGCGTGCCTTTTCCCGGACCTGTTCGGGTACCCGAGGAACAGTAACGTCAAATGGGCACTTTTTTCAGACACCGTGGAGCAAACTCCCTATCTGCTCGAATCACTCTGAATCCGAATTCACTCTGAAGATGGTGGTGCCTGTACACACAGAGGCTTCTACGGCAAAAAAATACTAATTATGTCTTGTATACCTATTTTAAATCATTGTTGAAACATTTTGAAAGCCAAACTGGCTAAGTGTAGCTAAGTGTATTTATAATCAGAAAACTATTTTTATGCAGTTTTGTTTCACTGTCCGAAATGAGAATGAGTGACTTGACCTGAAGGTAAGAGCCCAAGCCAAACCTGTTTCCAAACTACATTGTGATGTTCAGACCTCTCGGGTCAAGGATTGAGTTATACCTGGATTCTAGGCTGCCTGCACTGACTCCATTTTAATGCATACTCAATGCCTCTTGTGTTCAGTTTGAAATTCCGCTAATAATAACAGTATAATATTATTTTTATTTTAATGAAAGATATGTATTATATGTAGTACTAGTTAAGGCAAGCAGCTTAAGGTGGATTTTATAATTGGCCTTATATGAATTGATTTTGGTATGGTGGTAACCTTCTTGTCTTCACTTTTACACCTGTCTATATAATAAAATAACAGCAGTCATTAGTAGCCAAACTGTGCCGACAGTTTCCATAGAAATGCCAGTAAACAGTCAGCTATTGTGTGAGTAAAACTCTTAGAGTTGAGGAACTTCCTAAGCACTGGAATCCCACATTGCTGTGGGAATTAAAGATTCCTGAAGATAGCTGTGAAGACCACATTGGTTCCTGTCTTTTGCTCCTTTTGTGGGCTTTTTTTTTGTAAAAAGACATTGTTCCCGTTCCTGCATTCTCTTGGGACACTTCATGACTGAATGTCTGTAAATACACACATTCATATGCTCCAATAATCCAGTTCTGCAGATGCTGTACACTAAGTAGTACACGTCACCTGACGTAATCTGATCAATCACATAATGCGACAGGACACCGAAAGGTGCCTGATTTCCCACACCAACAGAAACAATTTATTTTACAAGATGTTTTTCTCCCCACTAGTAGCAGTGTGAAAGGTATCCAAAGTTGTTATGATTTTGGTCATAGTACATCTCTGGAAACTTTTGGCAGCAAGTCAGATACTTTGTGAGACTTCATTTAGCTACTTTCCTTTTCTTATTGATGTGCTTGGCTGACTCTTTCGTCTTGTGTGGCATGTGGGATGGAGAACCTTACAGTGTTTTCCTTTCCAGCGTTATCAGATACTCAGCTCTTTGAATACTACTTTAGCTGCCTTCCGGGGTCTTGCCGGCACGTGTCAGTCAGACGCCTCCGTCTGTTACAGCTGTAACATTCTCCAAGTACAGCCAGTTGCAAAATAAGGCTTCTCTGACAAAAGTGCTTAATCTCGTAAAAGGGATATCAGAGAAAGAAAATTTCATCGCATTTTCATTCCGGAGACACTACAGAATCCAACGGTGCCCAACTGGATAAGTCCTAAATATCCCCTGGTAATCTCTCTCTAGGTATGTTGTTAAGGTTTTCAGAACAAAGAACTAAACCGAAGCTAAATTAATGTAATAAATGTTAGAGGTTATCATTAGCTTCCACTAAAGTTTTTTAGTGTTTTATCAGTGTACCTTTATCAAATTGAATTTTGGAGTTAGGAGATTAGACATGGACAGTCTTATCACATCAGAGGTGGCGTTCCCTGATAATTCGGCTGTCATGGAGTTCACTTTGACATCCATATACATCTCGTAAAATTCCATCGTGTATAAAGAAAGTGACTTTTCCATAGTTTGTAGCATGTGTCTTGCGACACTTTTAAATGCCTGCAGTAAAATGGCAGCCCAGCGCTTTCCCATGGCAGCCATGTGTTTGTCGTCTCCCTCACTGCACTCGGAGAGGCCGGCGTGGAGCCATGGGCATCCGTGGAATCCGGCTGGCCTCGGCTCAGTTAGGTGGAAGTGCGTTCCTGAGATACTCCTGCTTATTCTGGCTGGCTGCGAGCGCTCCAGTTTCTGATCACCGTATAGACCCAGACAGCATGTTTACAGACAATGTGACAGCGTGGACACAGGGGGACACTGCTGGGTACATCCAGACACCACAACAGCAAGAGCGGGAATAAGGTCTCTGGAGAACGGCGGTCGGGTGACTTGAGGAAAAGAAAATTTTTGAAGGCATGACTAAGGGTTATAAAATTTTGATGAAGTACACATTGCAGTTGGAGACAATTTGTCTTATTTAAATTTAAGCGCAGTACCACTGTAATTGGGGAAAGAGGCTTCTTGTTGATAAGGTCAGATCTGTTCGCTGTAAAAATCCTGCATTTCTGCAAATCTCATCCTGAGAGGTGTATTACCACTGATGACAACCAGGACCTGAACAGTAACCAAGACACATTCACAGAGCAAAATAAGAGCATGTGATCTGGCTTCCTGCTGCGGCAGCTTCCCGACAGACAGGCAGGCGCTCAAGGCCGCTGCTCTCTGCCATCCCTCACTCCGCTAGATTTTTTTCTCAATCTCAGTAGAGCCATTTGCTAAAAATGTTGGGGGCCTGTTTCACAGGCGAGTGGCCCAGCTAGTTTGCCTTCACAGGAGCTCAAACAATTTCCACAGCCCTTCCAGCAAATCTTCGCATGAGTCTTAAGGAACCAGATTCATTTCCCAGTAAGCACAGGACACCAGTCCGTCACAGAACAAAACGGAAACATGATTTCACCTAAACTGTGCATGTTTGGACTACAGGAGGAAGGCTGAGTACCTGGAGAAAACACATGGAGACAACATGCAAGCCACACACACACACTTACACACCCACACACACACACACACACACACACAGGATTGTAATTGTAACTTTGTGGGGACTCTCCATTCATTTCTATGGGGAAAACTCAAATCACATGACAACCTTAAGCCCTACCCAGCCCTAATCTTAACCATACTGTAAGTAACCAAACAAATGTGAGACTTCTGGCATTTTTACTTTTTAGATTGCATTCACAGGCCTTTGTGGGGACATTTGGTCCCCACAATGTAATATAAACCTAATCAACACACACACATACACACGCATATAGAGTCCGGGGCAGGACTAGAACCTCTGAGTGACCACACCACCTGAGGCACTGGAGTGTCTCACAATGTGCTCACAATGAGAGCAGAACCTTATTGAAGGAGCTTTTGAGAGACGTCTTTCTCTTATTGACCTCGCTCCATTTCAGCCAGTGAACGTTATTATTCAAGGAAGGAGAGGAGGAGCCTGGGTTGTCCAATGTGTCTGTTAGTCCCTGTTTAAAAATGCCTGGGAAGGCACCAACACTAATATTGACCTTTGACCTCTGGGTCTACCCTACAGTGTGTCAGATTGTGGATCAGATGACATATCCTAGATAATGGAGGATTTTGAGGGGGTGGGGTTAAACTTGCAGAATTTTGTAAGTGCCAGTTCTACTCCTCAGTTTCCACCATGACATGCCCTTTAAGTGTTCGTTTGCAGCCAGTAAATAACAGGTACCCTGCTGTTTCACTAGGGTGTGCCTTTATAAAAAAAAAAGAAGAAGAAAAAAAACCTGCTTACACTGAAGTCAGAAAGTGACTTTCTCTGCCATGACGTCAGTGGAAGACCCAGACACTGAGGCAAGCTGCTTTTACGACTTCCCTGGGGGCAGACAGTTAATCATGGATGTAAGATCATGCCCGTCCATGGTTACTCTGTTTGGGAGATGCTGATTGGAGGCGACCCTGCTGCCTGAAGCAGTGTCACTTCCTCATTATCAGCACATGAGTGTTTATAGGGCCTCTAACCAGTGCCCTGTACTCCGATAGGCCAGTAACCCTGCTTCGTAGTACAGGGCACAGGTAATTGACTCTCAGCTGCCTGTTTCTGTGCGTAATGTGCCCACCCCTTATCTTCTTCCACATCATTCCAAGGATTTGTTGATTTATCTGCATTCATGTTGCCTGTTATGCATCCCATCAGCACCTTTGCAGAAAATGTCTCGTATCTGAGGGGCATAAGATGACAGCTGAAGACTGGTACAAGGAAAAGCAAGCAGATTCGCTTAATATTAATGTCTAGCTTCTGTTCTCCTTGATGGTGCTGTCACACTGCAGGGATGATGGCTACTCTACCAGGCATCTCTTAGCACATCTTCCAAAGCTGAACCATTTTATATTCCCCAAGCTCTGGAGAACTGAAGACATTTTTGTCCAGACGATCCCAGACATAGCACTGCGCCCCCCCCCCCCCCCCCCCCCCCCCCCCCAGCCTAGTTTCGTTTCCACATAGTAAGCTTTGCCCATAAATTAGTTTTTATGGGTTTTAGGATTAGGAGCACATTTATAGGCGTCTATATTAAATTGGGTTCTCTCACTTGGCTTCCAGCATCCTTCCGGGCCAATGCTCAGGGAAACATGGACAGTTACCAGTGAAGACTGCCTGGTTTCCAGCTGCACACTTCATTGATAGGGTGAGACGTTTGTACACCAATCTTCATGTCAGACTGAAACTGAAAACACAAAATTGAGAATACAGGCATGTGAAAAAATGCATTTGCTAATAATCTGAGCTCATAATTACTGTAACTTACTGATTTTTCAATTCCCTGGTATTGATTCCAGACAGATGTTATGGTTCCTGCTGGGAATGTGGTTTGGAGCCCAGCCAAAGAACAGGTCACGTTTGTAGATCACTGAGAACTCAATTACATCACAACCCATTTCATGTAAATCTCTCCAGACACTGACAGACTGGCTGTTGTGACAGGTCCCCCTGACAATGAATGTGTGTTCTCTGCAATCAACCACAAACAGTAGCTATGACTTGAAACTGCCAGTCAGACTGAGAATGTGGCTGTGAATTAAAACTATGAGTTGGGTATGATCTTAATGATATTTTATGATATTTAATGATAAATTAAAATGATCATTCATGATTATGGAAATCCATTCAGCGTGGAACTACTCCTCCAGTGCAGGGGTGCTCCAAACCTGGAGCTCATCTCAGGAAGCCCAGGGCACAGGGTCAGTCCATCTCAGGGCAGCATGACAAAATGTGGTTGCTAAGATAAATTATGCCTCTTGCACGTGAGAATGTGGCTATAAATTTAAATTGTGACTTAGGCATACCAGAATGTAACCCTGTATACACTGGGAATAAAAACAACATGCCTGCTATCACATCATTTTCACACGTCATTTTGTGGTCCGACATATTCATACAGATCTCCTTGTCCATATTCTCCTAAAGTCCTAAAATATAAATGGAAAAATCAGTAAAGCGGTTCTGGTCAAGTCTTTTATAGAACCAGTCAGAGAGCTTCTCCAGGTATTTGAACCTTGAGAGCCCCAAGTTCAATGCCTGAAAATTGTCTGGATGAAAACAAGTCTGCTAACCCATGACAAAGGAGGTGAAGATGCAGGTTTAGTCACCATCAGTGAGGCAGTGCGGCTCCCAAAGGTGCTGAAACACTCTGGCCAAAATAACTGAGATAATCCAAGTTAGTTTAAACTCCATTTTTTCCAGGATTTAAATAGTCCAAGTAATCTAAATGATGTTTTTTCTAATCCAAATGAAATTTTTCCTATAAACATACAGAATGAGAAGGCTTAGAAAGATATTTGAAAACAGACTGGCAGTCAATTGAAAAGAAGCTCACAGTTCATTGCCTTAATTATCGTTTTTAATTTGTACTTCAGTTTTGTATGAATTTGGACTGAAAAACTGTTTCTGTAAGTTGTTTGGGCATGTAGCAGTTTCATTTTGTTTCTCATTTATTGCCCTGGAAATCAACGTGGGGGTGCTCGCTGGGGTCACCCCGGCTTCAGAGGCTTTGGTCCCCGGCATCCAGCTAGATCAGCGGTGTGGGGGTGCTCGCCCACCTAGCTTGCACTGCTGTCTTCCATCAGCATGACTCTTGTATACACTGTTTATGTGTGATTTGTTATTTTTTCTTTAAATAGACTCTGTTTTCCTGGAGGTGCTCATGGATCTTGTTCTTTTAAGGGCTTTTGGGATACATTTTCCGTTTGGTGACTGTTTTGGGGTTTCATTTTATTCAGTTTATTTGCAAAAATTGTGAAAAGTCGATGCGACAGATTTCTTGAATATTACACGGCATTGTTAATAATAATAATAATAATAATAATAATAATAATGTAATTATCATAATAATCATGATAATAATACCTAAGGTGATTACATTATTAAAACCACCAATTAAAATAAGCTGTAACTGCAACCTGCACTTTCTCAAATATTTTCATATAACTTTCTTTCTTACTTTTTATATCTTTTTTGTTTACGTGATTGTAATACTTATTTCTTACTTTATGTTACTTAATGTTGTTGTCCTTCTACCTTGCTTACTGCACAGACTGGTAACTGCTGGTGTACCACTTTATTCATGCATGTTACAATTAAAAATTTTGAGTAATAAGTAATATACATGTAAATAATGCAAACAGTTACTGCAGGCAAATACTGCTGAAAAGTTTACCTTGGTTCTTTTTGTTATTAGCTGTGACTGTAGTCAGCAGATCAGCCAATGAGCTTGTCCTGTCCTGCCCCACTGTTATGTATCCCTTAGTGTCCAGTACTTTAACAAATATATCCCACGATAGATACAGTACGTGTTGAACTGTATCTATGGTTATGCAACAGAAGCAGATGAAACACGAAGCTCTTTCATGTATTTGTGTCCCGCTTGATGTTCCTCTGCTGCTGGTTTATACAGCTCCCGTTTGGCAGTGATGAAGGTGTGAGTTTGGGCACCAGTGTCCGGCTTCGCTACCTACAGATCAAGCCTTTGATCTCCGTTTGACTTTCATTAGTGTGTCAATGTTATTTCAGTTACGGTTTTCATCTGTAGCTTCTTAGCTTTGAGCATCCAGGCTGTTATGAAACTTAAGTCGTAACACATGAATCGTATATGGTTCAAGCACGCCGCCACCAACGTCATCGCCACCCATAATATAGGCTGTGTCCATCCATCCACCTTTCATCACCACTTACTTAGAACAGTGTCTCAGAGAGCTCACAACTACAGTCTTATTGTCACACGTACCAAGTGCATTGAAATTCTCACTTGTATGTTAACCCACAGACTTAGTAGAACAGATGTACAGAAAACAACAATAAATAAGGCTGTAGAAAGTGGAGAGTAAGTATATCCTGTAATACCTGCAGCATTATAGCATGAGGGGAGATAAGCTCAAGTGCGACTCCAGCAGCAGGAGCTTATAACAGTAGCAGTGTATCTGTAGTATTATTACAGTGCAATATGATTCGGCTACTATAGAAGCAGGAGGTGGTTATATATCAGTGACAGTGTATCTGTATTATCATTACAGTGCAGTATGATTTTGCAGAGGCAGCTTGCGGTTGTGTACATACCCTGAAGTGCCAGGAACAGAGAGCTGGAGCTGGTCTCCAGTTGTGATAGTAGGATGTTATGCAGGCCCTGAGCATGGGCTTCTGGCCTTCCCCAAACGCCTGACTGGGTAATGGTGCTACCTGCCTTCTTGACAACACTGTAGGTGCTGTGATATCTCTCTGTATGTGTCGATGGGCGTGTGTCCAGCCTTGATTACCAGCTCCTTATCACACACTCGCACTCGGCCTTGTCCAGTGAGATCAGGCGCGTGGGGGCCTGTGCTGCTGTCATCCTGGCTCCAAAGGCATCTGCCTTGTACCATGCCTGAACATGATTCCCCCCCCCACTCCCTAGACAGTCTGATGCTGTATCTGCCCAGAGTTCAGGGGGTCCAGCAGGGGCCAGGCCAGTGACTATTCAGTACTGGAAATCAGATGTTTGCTCACGATCTGAAGTCACCTCAGTCACCGCTGTGTGACAAACACACTGGACCTCATTCAGGGCAGTCAGCTCCCAGTCACCTTCAATTTTGGAGTTTGTCTCCTGACAGAAGAACCAATGAAACAGCAGTGATAAAATGCGGGAATGCTGCGTCTTTAGCATGGCTGCTGAGCTTAGCTCCCAAAGAGGCAGGTGAAACCGACAGATTCTCCGTATGGACCTCCTCACTCACAGCTCTGTCATTAAAACTAAAGACTGCCAGTCTGGTAACTGCTAACCACCACTAACAGGCAGGGTTCTGCTTTAATACGCTGTGTGTGTGCGTGCGTGTGTGCGTGTGAGAGAGAGAGAGAGAGAGAGAGAGAGAGAGAGAGAGAGAGAGAGATGGACGGCTTGGCTTTATGACTAATAAAGTCACATTTCAGTGTGACAATGTCCTGGTATTTCATTTGTGAGGCCTCTCACTTAGGTGACTGTTTCTTTCCCAAGCCAAGCATAACTTTTCATGCGTCCGGTCCTTTGTCCTCCTGGATTACAGGTTTTATATGTTAATTTCTCTCCAGCCTTGCTTGGCCTAGACATCCAGGCCTGGATGACAGTGATACGTGTCTCCCCCTGAGGACTGTAAGTGATAGGACATACCCTGTCCTTCTCTTTCACGTCACAGTGATTAATCTGAGCGGGAGGGATAGACACAGAATTGCCTGCTATGGAGCTGCTTCACCATGCTGAGTCTCTGCAGCAACAGACTCGGCACCATTTCTGCAGGGACATTAATTTTGGATTAATTCATATGATTTTTCCATTTGTCCATCAGTCTAATTGGAGTGGAGGATGGTGTATATTAGAAACAGCTGGGCTTAAACATCTAATCCATCCGGAGAAAGCGCTCAGATAACGTGCACTGCTCTGCCTTGGACAGGGGACACTGGCCTCAGGACCAGACGCTCACCAAGATGCCCTAAGCCAGTTCCACTTATATGTCCCCTTTCTAGCAACTCAGGCCTGGACTTCACAGCTCTGCTCTCAGTTTTAGGTGCTTTTCAAACAGCAGCAGTGGTGGTACGTCTCCTTGCGAAGGTAGGAGAACAGTCACAAAGGACGGTCATTCTTAATTATGAGATGTACACTATATTGCCAATATTGGGCCTTTATACACATATGAACTTTAATGACATCCCATTCTTAATATTTAGGCTTTAATATGGAGTTGGCCCACCCTTTGCAACTATAACAACTTAAGCTCTTCTGGGAAGGCTGTCCACAAGGTTTAGAAGTGTGTTTATGGGAATTTTTCACCATTCTTCCAGGAGAGCATTTGTGAGGTCAGGCACTGATGTTGGATGAGAAGGCCTGGCTCACACTCTCCACTCTAATTCATCCCAAAGGTCTTCTGTCGGGTTGAGGTCAGGGTTCTGTGCAGGCCAGTCAAGTTCCTCCACACCAGACTCGCTCATCCATGTCCTTATGGACCTTGCTTTTTGCAGTGATGCGCAGTCATGTTGGAACAGGAAGGGGCCATCCCCAAACTGTTCCCAGAAAGTTGGGAGCATGAAATTGTCCAAAATGGCTTTGAATGCTGCAGCATTAAGAGTTCCTTTCACTGGAACTAAAAGGCCAAGCCCAACCCCTGTTAAACGACCCCACACCAAAACCCCCCTCCACCAAACACATGGTACAATGCAGTCAGGCAAGTACCATTCTCCTGGCAACCGCCAAACCCAGACTCATCCATCAGATTGTCACTCCAGAGAACACGTCTCCACTGCTCTGGAGTCCAGTGGCGGTGTGCTTTGCATCACTGCATCTGACACATTGCATTGCACTTGGTGATGTAAGGCTTGGATACAGCTGCTTGGGCAGGGAATCCCATTCCACAAAGTTCTCTACGCATTGTTCTTGAGCTAATCTGAAGGCCATACAGCGTTCTGTAGCTATTGACTCTGCAGATAGTTAGCGACTTCAGCACACACCATGCGTTGTCCCCACTCTGTCATTTTACATGGCCTATCACTTTGTGGCTCAGTTGCTGTTGTCCCCAATTGCTTCCACTTTGTTATAATACCACTAAAACCAACAGTTGACTATGGAATATTTAGTAGCGAGGAAATTTCACAAATGGACTTATTGCACAGCTGACATCCTATCATGGTACCACACTTGAATTCACTGAGCTCCTGAGAGTGACCCATTCTTTCACAAATGCTTGTAGAAGCAGTCTGCATGCCTAGGTGCTTTATACACCTTTGGCTATGGAAGTGATTGGAACATGTGAATTCAATGATTTGGAGGGGTGTCCCAATAGTTCTGGCAATGCAGTGTATATATATGATAAATCCTTCATTTGCCATTTATTTGTCAAGAAAAAAACCCAAAATATAACCAAAACACCCAGTGGTGGTGTGTGGCTCAGTGGGCTAAGCCTCTGTGCCAGTGATCAGAAGGTCACTGGTTCAAGCCCAGCCTGAGCAGAGTAGTCACAGGGTGGGCCCTAGAGCAAGGGCCTTAACCTTAATGCACAGAGTCAGGTGCTACATGTGTGTAAATTCTTTATTTGCTATTTTTGTTAAAAAGAGCTGGTGAGTGGCTAAGTCCCTGTGTCTGTGATCAGGTCAGTGGCTGAAGCCTGCCCTCCCTCAGCAGAATAGTTACAGGGCAGGACCTCAAGCACATGGCCTGATCATACAGTGTGATATCACTCTCTCTCACACACACACACACACACACACACACACACACACACACTATACAACCAGTCACTGTGCTGCAGGGCCTGTCCTGTAACTACTCCACTGAGGGCAGGCTTGAACCACCAACCTTCTGATCACAGACTCAGAGGCTTAGTCCACTGGGCCACTCACCACACCTTCATGCTCTCTGTAGATCGTATATATGTCACAGCCACTGCACACGCTCAGCCACTGCCTCTGCATAGACGGTGGGTGTGCAGGCATACGTATATATGTCACAGCCACTGCACACGCTCAGCCACTGCCTCTGCATAGACAGTGGGTGTGCAGGCATACTCATACACCTGCCTCATGCACAGACACACTCGGCATACTAACACACATGCAGCTTGTGTTTCCCTTGCTGTGTAACCAACCACAGTGGGTGTGTGTCTGTTTCGCTGGCTGTGTTAGCATGTTAGCATGTTACCTCTTTCAGCTGCTGCTTGCATAGGTTGTACTCTCGTTTCTGTAGCTCCTGGAAGTTGCTGAGCTCCTCCTTCTGCTAGCTCTGGCTGTGCTGCTGGAACTTCCTCTCCTCATCAGCAACCATCTTAACCGGGGTGGGGGTGGCATGGTTAGGGGGACTGATCACAACGATGATGAGGATGATGATGGTGACACATAAGAGAGGCTACGTCTTTCTCCTTTGACGTCTCCGCTGAAGCTGCTCCTCTATGTCTCCAGCTCCTTGTTCATCTCGGCCCTCAGCTTGTTCTCTAGCACCATCAGCTGCTTCTGGTGATGCCTCCGCATGCGCTTGTATCCCAACATCTGCTCTGGCAGCTCCGAGTCCTACTCCTGCCGCATTACCTGGGAGCGGGGGCCGGAGGGATAGATTGGACGGATGGACAGATGGGACGGATTGTCACCTCACTGACACACAGAGAAGAGTGATGTCACCTGCATGGCGGTGGGGGGGGTGTGGACTCACTCCGCAGTCCGGATAGTGATGAAGTGGTGAGGTACTCGCGGTTCTGGTAGGGAGGCATGGTCCGGGATGTCTGTGCGGGTGACGACTGCGGCTCTGACAGCCGCCATTGTGGTTCTGGGTTGTCACCTGAATTGTCCTTAGTGGTGTCCCAGTACTTTTTGCAATATACTGTAGCTATGTGCCTGTCCTACACTATGGTTCTATATCCCTGCCGTTGCTTCTTGATCCCTGTTCTATTACATAGCTATATGTCTGTTCTATGCTTCTACATGCCTGTCCTATGATATATAGCTATGTGTCTGCCCAACACTATGCTTCTATTCCCTCTCCTATGATTCACAGCTCTATAGCTCCGTCACTCATGTCCCTCACTAGCACCCTAACACAGGTACTGTTCTATGGACTGTGGCAGGGGAGCAGACAGATTGGAGGGGAGGGTAGGTGTGTGGGTGGTCTAGCATTTTACGCTTTATTAATCTCGATAGGCCATCCCATGGCCCAGCCTGGGAAAGGTAATGAATGCCGTGAAAAAGGCCTTTGAGAGAAACCTAGAGAGAAGCAGCAATACGTGGGAAAGACCACGGGACGCCCTCACAATGTGCCTCTTTGCAGAACTTCATAGTCACTTACAGATTCTCTCAGACTCAATAGAAGTCAGTCAAGTCACGATATATGTATGTTCAGGAACTGAAATTACTCATTTCACTAAAACATTTGCTTAACTATTAATAGTGTAAAAATAAACTCTATGCCATTATGCATGTGTAACAGAACACAGTGCACAATAAAAAAATGGCAGGACAACTCCAGGCGGTGGACGAACACGGAATCGAACGGTAACACATATGTTTTTTATGGAGACCAGAGGGCAGAAGAATGCTGCTACCCAGAACGCCATTGCCATGGAAGCGCGGGGACCTGGAGGCTGACATCTGGTGCGACTTGGCGGCATGTGGTTCTGAGATTTTGGACTCTCTGCCTGTTATCAGAAGGTTGCTTGTTCAAACCCTTGGCTAGTAGGATGACACTTGCATGGACACCGTCTGATGCTGCTCTGATCCTCACTTGTACCTTGTTTTGGACAATTGTGTCTGATAAATAAATGTTAAAGGAAGAAAAGTTATATTCAGTAGCAGTACAATGTTTACTAGGCTCTGTCTTCACGACAGACTGGTACAACCTCTACATGATTGCTGATGCTGCCCCGATCCGATTTCCTTCTGCATTCTTCCCTTACTCATGAACAAGACCCCTAGCTACTTACTGCTCCATTTGAGGCAGAAACTCATCCCTAACCCCTAACATTTGGCCCAGATCTGGTTCAGACTCATCTTGCTATGTGGGATGATCCCTCAGATTCTTAGTGCATCAGCCGTGCATCTGGCAAGTGACTGATCATACGTATATGGTCAGGCAAATGCCTGCTGGGTCTTCAGAGTGTATACAGACCAACTGTAATCATTTAGAACCCTGGACAGATTCAGGTGCAGACTCTCCTGCCCGAATGTCACTGGCACCCAGATTGAAACAGATGCAGGTGGATCTGGCCCAGAATCAGCCGCTATGTGGGAGCCCTTTTCAACTAACACGGTACTCATGCCGGTGCCTAAATTGTAACTGCTTCCGCATTTTTCCACTGCTGATTATCTGGTGCAATGCCAAAGAAACTGGTTCTTGCCCCGGCACCACAGAACTGCTGCTTTTAAACTGTGAACCTTTGACGTTGCTGTGTGGGAAGGGTGACAGTGCACTGTAAACTTCAGCAGTTGCATGTTCCTTTCAGCATTTGATGTTCTGTTTGATTTTAGCACTTGCTGATTGAAGAGTAGAGCTGGGGAAAGCAGACTAAATTCATAGTACAGAGCAAATTTAAAAATTTTAAAAAACAGACAAAAAAAAAGACTATTGATATAACAAAAACAGCTCTCACAAAGCGGTGCGGGATAGAAATGTTTGAAAGTGCTGCACTGCTCTGAATTCATTGTTGTAGTGCAAATTCATTGTGTTGCAATGAACCATTGAAATTTGGTGCCCATTCTCAAGAGTATAATGCTGTGATCCATTGGAACACAGCCAAAATGCAGCAAATAATTCGTTATAAATATTAATTAGTAATGCTTTGTAATATGGCCAGCTAATGTTTTGTAAAAAGAATGTTTTGGTTAATGCTAATTTTAGAACTGGCGCTTAGAGTTTTTGGAGAAAAGCAGTTTTGAAATGTTCTTTTTTTACAATGTCCTGTCCCCGAGATACAAGCATTTGTGTCAGAGGAGTTTGCTGCCACAAAAGTGACCCCCCAGTGACTTTCCCTCAGTAAAGCCTTTCTGCCTGCAGTAATTATTCCATCACAAAGTGTCTTACAAAGCATATTCAGTGCTTTTCATTGGCGCCAAAGCTGTAGACCAATCAGAGCCAGACAGAATGAATGTGATATAAAGGAAGGCTATTTGAAGTAACTTGGTTGACCATGTCTGTGCTCATTTCAAGCTTGGGTTCTCTTTCTGAGCTGATGGATATCCGAAGATATACTGTGGAATATTCATCTTTACAACCCAGACTTTGATAAGGAGAACACACAAAAAAGAGAATTTCTGAGTACAACTGGGTCTGGACGATCAAGCCCTTGTATGAGGACAACACTTTCAACCATTCAACCAGAGAGAAATCTGGCAGTGGACAAACAGATGGTGGACACCAAATCTTGTATAGAAATGGAACAGTACACGAAGGACAAGCCTTTTAAATGGAGGTATGAGCTCTTCACACTGGCCGATTCTGCCGCTGGATACATGTGGAACGTTTTTGTGTATGAGGGTCTGGCACAATCTGATAACGGACCGAGTTAGCACTCTGTCATGGCGTCGGTGACACACCCCATCTGATAACGGACGGAGTTAGCACTCTGTCATGGCGTCGGTGACACACCCCATCTGATAACGGACGGAGTTAGCACTCTGTCATGGCGTCGGTGACACACCCCATCTGATAACGGACGGAGTTAGCACTCTGTCATGGCGTCG
>JAODJW010000036.1:3966175-3980970 GCA_026777045.1 Hyperopisus bebe | reverse complement strand
GGACCGAGTTAGCACTCTGTCACGGCGTCGGTGACACACCCCATCTGATAACGGACCGAGTTAGCACTCTGTCACGGTGTCGGTGACACACCCCATCTGATAACGGACCGAGTTAGCACTCTGTCACGGCGTCGGTGACACACCCCACAAAGGTCATTTGGCCAAACACATATTTTCATTACGTCAAGGCCTTTCCTTGATGACTTACCATTAGTAAAAAAAAAAAAAACTTACTATATGTAGTTTTTTAACAATAAACCTTAGAAATAAAGGTTGGCAGAAGTTCTGGAAACATGGGTGAGGGCAGATGAGGAAACGCATCATCGCCGTGCCGCTAATTTCATTAATTGCAGCCTGGTACACAGCGACCAAGCATCACTGGGGAATGGCAGGGCTTCATGAGGGCCCCTCCCCCACCCCAACTTTCGGCCAACCCCCCCGGATGTCCAAGGGTCTTCCCTAACATGTGACTTTGACAGCATTAGAGGAAGTTACTTGGCAACAAGCTGCAGATGAAGACTGAAGATCTGCCTGTCAGTTATAACAGCCACCATAATGTCCCCCGACAGACTAACACAGAGCGCAATGTGTCCCAACAGACTAACATCGAGCGCTTCAAGCATTTAAAGTAATTCCACACTTGGGCACGGAGTCAGCCTAGTTAAGCACAAAACCCCATTTTCCAAATTTACTACGCAAGTTCTTGAATTACAAAAAAAAAAAAAAAACAATCTTGACTGCAAAACCGTGAGGTGCCGTTCACGAATGAATGGCATTTACTACCCTGCCCTCTCCAACTCTCAGGCTGCTCTGTGCTCCGGACTTCAGATTGCCGAAGAAGTTTCCATACCATGGGACACCATGGTGCGCAAGACAGCACATATTAAAAATCTCAGAGTTAACAGCCCGTTTCAGTCCTGCCACCTTCACAGGCCTTTCAGCTGCTTAAGGCGTGCAAAACAGGTTCAAAGCCGTGCCAGTTCCCATTGAGTCTAGCTACATTAAATGACGCAAGCCACCCAGCTAGGTGCTGGACTTTCAAAAACATTATAAGGGAAAAATTAACAGCAATAAAATCTATAAAAACACACAATTCATTTTCAGTTTCCAGCTAACTTTACTGCTCCTTTAGTTGAATAAACCCACTTTTTGAAATTCCACGCAGTCTTTTTCATATACATTCATACAAACTTGCATTCATACAAGACCTCTATACATCATAATGAAGGAGCCGGGGCTCCCACAACAAATGTAATGTCTAAACGATACAAACCATGAAGGTTCTGAGGTACAAGCAAATCGTCTGCAGTGAGATTCCATATCTGGACTGATGAGTGACACCCACAGGCACCGGCGGACACCCATGACTCCATCGAGAAGGGTTCCAAGTATTCTTCAGGGCTGCTTACCGAATCAACATGGAATAGTAGCCAAGCTAAGTTTTGATTGTTCTGGACTTGCTGGAGCAAAAGAACAGCAGTGATGGTGCCTTTTAATTACATACTCCTTGTGGGATTAGCTGGGTTTCATTTAAAATCTGGATCTAAGATACTTTCCATTGACCTTCTCAGCTCATTTCATAGAGACAGAGTTTCCATTTGTGAACATACGGTACAACCCTTTCTGTTTGCTTTAATTTAGAGCACCAGCCCAAAATTACCCTTTAACAGCACAGTATCTATGGCACACTAACAGCCAGAAAAGTAATGGAAGAACAAACATATCCAAACATTGCAATATCGTAAAACTATGAACACAAAGACCAGGAATTTGCCCATACAATAGAAACCCAGTATTTCAAGGATGAAATGGTACCTTAACACCCATGTTGCATGTGTTGGGCTGAAGTCTTCATCTGCTTTAGTGATCAGCAGCTGATCCTGTCTGATGACTGAGACTCACTCTGTTCCTGGTGTGTGACCCATTCAGCGTTCACCTTCCCGCTCCAGTGGTTATGCGTTGGGGGAATGATCCTGTCTGATGACTGAGACTCACTCTGTTCCTGGTGTATGACCCATTCGGCCTTCACCTTTCCGCTCCAGCGGATATGCGTTGGGGGAATGATCCTGTCTGATGACTGAGACTCACTCTGTTCCTGGTGTATGACCCATTCGGCCTTCACCTTTCCGCTCCAGCGGATATGCGTTGGGGGAATGATCCTGTCTGATGACTGAGACTCACTCTGTTCCTGGCGTGTGACCCATTTGGGCTTCGCCTCCCCAATCCGGCAGCTGCACATTGAGGGAGCGAGCCCTTGTAAACTTCTTCCCCACATCAGTCATGCTGGTTTCATGACTGCTGAACAACAACAAATGCTTTTAACACATAAACAGGACCAACAACTCACCAAATTCTGAAAAAATGTGTAATTCTGCAATTGAAAGTCATTTGCATCATATGATTTGAGTTCCATTAATCAACAGCTCAATGTACAATTAATACAGCTCCTGAATGTAGCTTCCTGACAAAGCAATACTGTATGTAGTCATACAGTCAACATCAATAAGTCATATGCTTTTTCTATTGAAAACCTGAATTTTTTTTTTTGATGTGACGTCTCCGGTTGGATTCCCCTTGGCATCCAAATCCACACCCACGGATGCGATGGAGTATGTGCTCCACAGAAGGCGGCCTGCAGCTTTGGTGGCGCATCCTGAATGTCCATCAGACCTCAGTGCAGTCTCCACATTATGCATCTCTCTGAGGAGGGCCCAGAGGTCGAGTTGGCTCAGTGCAATATTTCCAAGAAAGCACTTCTTGGGGATACAGGGACGAGGCCTGGGCGGATTATTTATGGCCAGGATAACTGTGCCAGGATGGAAAGTTCAGAGGCGAAGTTTTTCATCCTTTCAATAAAAAAAAAGAATATTTCTACAGTTTATTCCAGACACACATGTAATCAACGTGTAATGTGTACCAAATTTTTAAATAGATTTCCCTGAAAATATATGTTGACATCTCTAAAAGAATACACTGAAGGTAAGGGGCCATGGGCAGGGGATAGAGCTGTCCTACCGAACACAGCTTTTCTGGAGAGACAAGGACGGGCTCCAAATCTGAACACCAAATAGGCACCATCTTTACTATTCCACCAACCCAACCCTTAGCCAATAATCACTCCATCAACATCTGCCATTTTAAATATCATTAACATGATTTTATTTGTGATACGCAATTATACGACTACAGTAAGTGGTTGCGGTCGGCAGGTGAGTGAGAGTCCTGGGTTCCCATGTGGATCAGATGCACCTGTCCCTTATCCCAAAGAGATGAACAACAGTCATGCTGCGTTTTGGCTCATGATGTTTTGGGTGCCTATGTTCAAATCCTCCATGTAAGTTTGTGTGTATTTATTTTACCATCTGCTGAAATGGCTTGCAAATTACAGGGCAGGATGAATATTACACAAAAGCAATGCAAAAACAAAACACACATCCCTCTCTAATCCCCTAGTCGTGTGGTTCTGCTGCCATTTCAGTTGAGGGGATTCTCACTATGAAGTGTGACAGACCTGGCAGTCCTCTACCTGACCAACTATGGAAAATCCTCCTTGCCGTCCCGCCTGCTGTTTACTGCGCGTCCCACTGCTGGACTCCACAATAAACACTTAAACTGCCGTCGGAACATCAGAAATTTACACAGAACCAGGGACATATCAGTTACTCACATATTTCTGGCTACACCATAGAAAGCTTAGCATTTTCCATAGAAAAAAATAAATAGTTGCAAAAACGGTTAGCCAAATTATCAACTGTTTTCCATAAACCAGAAATACCTAAAAAAGCTAATTTGATTTCAATAAATGGATGGTACAGAAAACGCATGAATGAACGAATGTATTCTGATAATTAGAACAATGAATCACATTTTACTTAAGGGGACATGCATAATGTAGTAGTGCATGCTTACTTAATGCATTAATTAACCTGTACTAGTTACATACACCCATGCTTGTTCGTCATTAACCAATGTCTGTCAGTCACTGGGAATCACACAAACTAAAGGACCACAAGGGGTCTGAAAACTATAAAAGAATTTAACCAAAAAAGCTAAAAAATTCATGAGGGAAACAACCAGGAAACAGGGCAACACAGAGAGCAGAACCAGGGTCCAAAAGGGACCGAAGCACATGGCAAAATTACAGCACAGCATTACAAAGGCAGACAGAAGCACAGAGTGAGGGAAGGACCTTAAATACACAGACATCCAGGGAAAACAAGGAACAGGTGTAACTTAATCAATGGACTAATGAAGAAAGACACAGAGCAACCAGAAACAGGTGGACACAATAACTTTAAGAACAAACAAGAACTAAGAGAATTAATACACACTAAAGACTAAGAATCTACAGCAAGCACTAGGGGAAAATACCACCAGGAAACTAGAAACAGGAATATACAGAAATAACCACAATGAACCTGAGGAAACTATAGAATAACATGTACCACAGAAGTAAGTGCTAAATATTCTTAAAAGCGCAGTGTGGTGACCAGGAGGAACAAAGCTAGACCAGCAGATCCCTACATCATTATTGCAGGGACATTGAGTTAACTGAACTTATACTAACATTATTCATCTTCAGGAACAAACCTTAGGTGTGCTTTTTTGAATGTGACTGAACCAGACTGTGGTCTATGTCAGCTGACCTCACTTCCTGTGAGTAAAGAGATCTTTCCATTTTATCTTCTCATAAACAGGACATGGGTGTGGAGCATCCCACACTCAGACCTCACGGCTGACTTCTCTGTCCCCCTGATGCTGACTGGATGAGGTGGACGTGTCAGAGGGGCCCCGATTTCGTACCTGTGTCTGCAGCCTCACAGAGCCACTCTGAGTTACCCATGCTACCTTCCATCCACCAAAATACTTGTGTCCTTTCGCATGATGCTCACATCAGAGAGCTGTTTGCCTGTGAAGTGAACTCACCCGACCACACACTCGCAGGCTCCACGTTTTGCCATGACAGCATAAGACATTTGTTCCATTAACCTTGGACATGTTCCTAGCAACAGACAAAGAGAGGATTCTAACCCTATTGAGCTGCAAAAGTGGGGAAAAAAAAAAAGGCCTCCACTGCATTAGCGACTATGGTGAAGTCTTGTAATCCCCGCTAATTTGCCACTTCACTTTCCCCTAAATCTTCCCCCTAAAATCTGATAGAAGGCAGGAGAGGAGAATGGGTGCCCAGGGATTCTGGTGGTCAGCCTGGCTACATAGCAGAAGGCAGCATGGGATGGTTATGGCATGTTGTCCAGCCTGAAGCTGGGAAGTATGCAGAGCTCACATGAGCAGTACCAATAGTGCGCTGGAACCATCCCAATCAGGGTGTGACACAAAGCTTCTTTGGGTTCATTCAAATGTACTCAATGAGGTCAGCACTGGATGGAAGAGCACGCACTACCCAATACACGAGGTCAGCACTGGATGGAAGAACACGCACTACCCAATACACGAGGTCAGCACTGGATGGAAGAGCACGCACTACCCAATACACGAGGTCAGCACTGGATGGAAGAGCACGCACTACCCAATACACGAGGTCAGCACTGGCTGGAAGAGCACTACCATCCTCATTAGGATGGATGGTAGGCCTATAGGACCATCAGAAGGTCCAGTTACCTTTCTCCTAGATCGAGTTATATGACATCTTGGACAATTCACAAATTCCCTGTGATCACCTTCTGCAATATTCCTGGTCTGGGGCGTAAACAAAGCTGCCGTCAAGTCCCCAGAGCCTGCAATACACACGAACACCAAAAAAGTCAAAGGGGCTGCAGGTTATAATGACTGACATTTAGAAACGTAAGAAATAGGTCTTGGTCACAACTTTAGAATTATGAGTATTTTGTGCAGAGAATCCAGTATAAACCGGAATCAAAACTGAGGTCAAACTGAAACCTCTGCATTCAACCTTCTCTGCATTCAATACAGTTTATTTTCATTCATTATAAATCATCTATATGCCTGGTGGTGAGGACAGTAGGTCACCCAGAACCTTCTCACATTTAAGGAAGATTAGCAGCTCACCCAGAACCTTCTCACACTTGAGGATGACCAGCAGAGACTGGACTTCACCACCTGGAATCTGCATTTCACTCAAAATTCAAGGTTAAAAAAAAACCCAGAGTGGTGTGTACTGGCTGAGAGGGTGTCCCTAAGAAGGGCCTTGGGGGGTGGAGGGCAGCAGGGTGACGCGCTGAGAGGGCGTCCCTAAGAAGGGCCTGGGGGGGTGGAGGGCAGCAGGGTGACGCGCTGAGAGGGCGTCCCTAAGAAGGCCCTGGGGGGGTGGAGGGCGTCCCTAAGAAGGCCCTGGGGGGGTGGAGGGCAGCAGAGTGACCACAGCTGGATGCAGCCAGTCGGCCTTCTGCTTCTGGCACCTGAGACACGCTGCCACCCCTTGCTCCAGGCCCTGCCTTAGGACCATCACCAAGGCCCCATTCGATCCAACCACCCACTGCATAACAAACCAGTATTCACAAGACAAAGTCACCAATAATGCCCAAGTCTAATCAACTGGCAAACATGATGAATTTTCCAGAGAACAGAATTATTAATCTATGGCTGTGGCGATCATATTACAGGAATCATCGTAATCAGAATGATTATGAAACAGTGTATAATGGAAAAAAATCCAAGCCTGAGGGCACAGTTTGAATGTGGGTCTAATTTATTATAAAACAGTGGAGGATAAGCTGGCTTCTGGAGAAGAGATGACGTCCCGTGGAGGATGGCTGCTGGAACAAAGCCCTGCTGGATGGAGGGAAAGCCAAGTGTCTTCTTTGTTAGCTCTGGAATTCCTCCTGATGACCCATCGCCCCAGGATGCACATGTCAGTCCCCTGCAGCCCGTCGCCCCACGATGCGCATGTCAGTCCCCTGCAGCCCGTCGCCCCAGGATGCGCATGTCAGTCCCCTGCAGCCCGTCACCCCAGGATGCGCGTCAGTCCCCTGCAGCCCGTCACCCCAGGATGCGCGTCAGTTCCCTGCAGCCCATCACCCAGGACGCATGTGTCAGTCTCCTGCAGCTCCCTCCAAATCTTCGGGCCTGCTGCCCTGATAGCCCAATGCTATTTAATATGAGTTTGGCAAAGGTCTCGACGGACAGTGTTTTCATCTGGAGGAGAAACATCTGTGTGCAGACGCACAGCTGCACTGCACACGTCTGATGAATTAGGAGAAATATCACTCATATGCAATAAAGAGGACTGTCCTAAGCGGGACCTGTTTTTTGCATAATTATTCCCCAAAAAATCTGCCAAAAGCTCTATCTATGCATCGGTGGAAAAAATCTCTTTTCTATGTAAAGAAACAAAAGGTACAATGTAGGACTGTAGACATCAACTGCCAGATAGATTAATGATCTGAAACCAGAGAGCAATAATCTACTACTTTAAGTTAATGTTTTGTTATTATACTCTATCATCATTTCAACATGCATTGCAAAAAAATTACTATAGACAAGAAGAATGTGTAGGGTTCAGTTCAGACAACAGGTGGACATTCTTCTAAAAAGGGCACTGCAGTCACTGTCCAAAGTAACCAGCCGCACTCTTCAGACCACGACACTGCTCAGGTCCACCTAGCTTTCATAAAAATCCAATCAACTGCTCAAAACTTAATAACCCACCACAGTGTCCTTTTAAGCAGCTGGAAATGCATGCAAAAACACGGATAGCATGTGTTTGAAAGGTCCTTAGGTGTTCAAAGTCCCCAAGTTCAAGCAAGCCATATCACTGCAACAGAAGCATTGCGTCATAAAATTCGCAGCGCTCCTGGAGAGCAGACCGTCAAAGCAAAGCAAGTCTGGGTAGCAAATACAGTAACTAAACAATATTAGAGAACTCACTCAAAAAAATAATCTATTGTAAACCACAGACATTTGATTGATATCAACATTAATTATTCCATTACCTGGGCACTGGAAAAAAAATATATATGGACACAAAGTAAGAATGAAAACAAAAAAAAATCCCAGTCGTTACAAAGTTCAGCTGGTCCACCAAACTAAAAGTGCCAGCTTACTGAAAGAGTCTGTTTTCATATTAAAGGAGATGGTGGAGGAGTGTGTCTCTCCTTCTCCTCACCCTCTTTTCTCTGTCTCTCAGCCTAAGCAGGATTTTATAACAGTTCAAGTCTAGTTTATGCTGAGCCAGCTGGGTGTCATTACAGAGAGCATTCCGCTGGAGGGCTGGCCACACTAAAACACCAAGAATGGTGTCACTGACAAAAACCCAATGTATTTTATTTAATGTGCTGATATTCACACAACAGTACAAGAAATATGCAAACATCTTTCCAAAAGCTCATTCATTTTTATATAAAAGCAAGCCATGCTGTTATATGACCCAGCAACGATAAGCCAGCCATCCAGCGGAAACCATAGCAGCAAAATTCTGAATGCAGCCATGTTGTACATGCATGTCTCCAGGTTGCTTCCTGGCATTTTGGGCTAATGCTTCTTGGACATTATTTGTGTTGAGAAGGATGTCTCCCAACAAGATATTATGGACATTGTGGTATGATAAGCCCAGGATGTTTCCTTGTCGTCAGTCCGTCCATTCTAAGCTGAGATACTCACATATCACTGCTTTGCATCTCATGTACTGAAGCAATTACATCACCTGAATACTGACGCCAGGTTCTCAAAAGCCTCACTGACTCCATGATTGCAATACTCACTCTCCCAAAACCTTAACCAGCAGCAATTTGTTTGCCTTTCCTTTTTTACCTCTCTAATAAAATCTGAAATTAATGTGTAACTCTACTTCAGTTGTAAGATAAATCACAAGCAAAAAGTTCCTTAAATCAAATGAAAAATGTGATATTCTTAAAGTAATAACTAGCCAGTAATACTGCAGCCCAACTTCAGTGATTAAGGGCTATATTTCATAAAGACAGAGGTCCCTCTCCTGGCCTCACTTCAGCCTCTCTAAGCAGCATACTTCTCCCCAAATATAAAACAGTACAGCTTTATAAAGAATTTACAAATGCATCAGCTAAGCTAATAAATGTAAAGGTAATCTAACTAACTTAACAAGCCAGACGTGATGCTAAGTAACAGCACCATGAACACTGCAACCTTAACAAGCCAGACCTGATACTAAGTAACAGCACCATGAACACTGCAACCTTAACAAGTTAGACCTGATACTAAGTAATGGCACCATGAACACTGCAACCTTAACAAGCCAGACCTGATACTAAGTAAAGGCACAATGAGCACTGCAATCTTAACAAGCTACACGTGATACTAAGTAACAGCACCATGAGCACTGCAACCTTAACAAGTTAGACGTGATGCTAAGTAACAGCACCATGAGCACTGGAATCTTAACAAGCTAGACCTGATACTAAGTAACGGCACCATGAGCACTGCAACTAATTTATTATGTAATTTACAATTATCGCTTTATTGGTCATTGTTATGCCTTAGAGTACTATATATTTAAAAAGCTTTTTTTTTAGTTAAATTTCATTAAAATATTCTGACGTGCTCCAATAAAAACTGGTACAACTTTAGTGCAAGGACATTCGTTCTTATGTGTTTAACCCTCTGTCTGGTTATTTTCCTCTTTATTTGTCTTTAGTTTTCTTATTTTACTACAGTGTATTTGTTTAATGCTCAGCATGACAAGTCACTTTATAATGCATCATTTCAGAAATGGCTAATAATTATCTTTTCTTATAGTATCCACTAGCTACTGTAATTACCTGTACATTTCCAAGCCCAGCTGAAGGTCTTCACTGAGTTTGTTATTGTTGCGCCTGACAGTGTCTTGGACCCATCTACTGCATGGTACTTTGATCGTGAAGAGGTTCTGGAGAGGGTCCATGTGGTGCTGGATTCTTTTGCCAAATGAATACCAGGCCTTTACAGAAAGTCACAGTACCCTTATTGTTATTTTCAGCTCTTGAGAGCATAGGCGGTCATGATAATAGCCATTCTTGGGTCACACTGCCAGTAACATACTATGATCTTGGACAGTAGACTCATCTTTATCTCAGGTCATTACAATGGATGGAGGCAGGCAGGTAAGCAGTCTGTTGTATTCAAAATTCAAAGCATGGTTGACATTTGTGACACATGTTGACTGACTACACTGTGTGAGGAATTATTAGGCAACTACTATTCCTGGAGATAATTTTTAGCAAAAGTTGGGGAGACTTATAAAAGTGAATTCAGAAGTTCTCTTTTGCTCCAAGTTAATTTATTTATTTGATGCTAACCACTGCAGCACCACACCACCCTGCTAGCAGGGATATAAGCATGATGAGGCAGCAGTGCTAACCATTGCACCACCGCGCCGCCTGGATAGCAGGGATATAAGCATGGTGAGGCAGCGGTGCTGACCACTGCACCACCACGTCGCTTAGATAAGCAGGGATATAAGCATGATGAGGCAGCAGTGCTAACCACTGCGCCACCTGGATAGCAGGGATATAAGCATTGTGAGGCAGCAGTGCTGACCACTGCACCACCACACCACCCAGCTAGCAGGGATATAAGCATGATGAGGCAGCAGTACTAACCATTGCACCACTGCGCCGCCTGGATAGCAGGGATATAAGCATGGTGAGGCTGCAGTGCTGACCACTGCACCACCACGCCACCCGGCTAGCAGGGATATAAGCATGATGAGGCAGCAGTGCTAACCATCGCACCACCACACCACCCAGCTAGCAGGGATATAAGCATGGTGAGGCAGCGGTGCTGACCACTGCACCAACACGCCGCCTGGATAGCAGGGATATAAGCATGGTGAGGCAGCGGTGCTGACCACTGCACCACCACACCACCCGGCTAGCAGGGATATAAGCATGGTGAGGCAGCAGTGCTGACCACTGCACCACCGCGCTGCCTGGATAGCAGGGATATAAGCATGGCAATATTCTTTGAAATTAAGAAAAAGAAAATCAATGGTGTTAAAAGAGACATCTTTATTCTCATATTTTACTTTACAACTTTGTGAATTACATATTATTCTGGAAGACAGCAGCATCTCAAAAACTTTTATAATCTGATGTCCAAAAGATACAAAATTTACAAAAATAAATAGCTTTGAACGGAAGCTAAAATAATAAAAGACTTATGTCCTTCACTGAAGGGATACAACGCCGTTATGTATTGGATTTACTTTTTAAAAATCTTTTGTACATGTCCGGAATGATACATCACACAATTCCACAAAGATATATTTAGAACAACAAAAAACACAGATTTATTTTTAAAAGCATTGTATTCGGTTTGAATTTTGAGTTGTGTTTCACTGAAATCAATGCGATAGATTTTTGAATGTGCTGGCCTTCATTTTCCTGTCATGGAGGTGTCCTGACCTTTGGCCACACTTCAGATGTGCTTTCTTTGGTTGAGTCTCTCTTTGTCTCTAATCACACTCCTCCGCAGTGGGAGCCACTCTCGAAAACATATAAACTAGATCTACTTTACTCTACTGGACAGAAGGAAAGGCAGGTAAGCCCACCGACCCTGTCACACAGCTCTGCACTACATCTGACTCCTGACTGTATTTGCAAGGAGAAGGTCAACTCTGAGGCTATTCATCCTTTTACAAGTGAAAAAATCGGAAATCCTCACATAAACGTACCTACGTATATAAATTAATATATGATTTACTCCAGCTATCGTTTACTAAGTCTGATGCACTTCCGTCACAAAGGGGAGACATTTCTAAGGCTTTTTACATTCCCATGTTGGGGGTTCTTGTCAAGGTGAGTCCCTGTTTGTCATACATTATCAAACTGCGGCTTTTTCAACATTAAGCAGGAAAAAACTTTGTTTGTAAACATCTAGAGTAATACATCTCTTGAAAAGCAGCAAGAATATTGAAACTTATACTGCCAAAGAAGCAGCGAGAACATAAACTGCGTAATGGGTAAGAATGACGTTTTTTTCAGAGCTATCTGCACAGAGGTAAAACTAGCTACAATAAATACATGCTTGTCAAATATGCAGAGATGTGTTGGCCCATAATATATTCAAATTCCCACATGAGGCGTACCTAAAAACACGTCTTACTGAGACCTGCATGAAGCCCCTAACATTCCAGGTTCTGTAAAAAGGCAGAAAATAAAGCCTGAAATAAATAATATTCTAGTATAATCTTCAGACATTGGGCATAGACTGTTACATGACCTGAACTGATCATGAAGGGAGGCAGGAAAGATTCAGTCAATAAAACTGCAGCATACTGCAGCAAAAGCTTATTGTCAATGGTTTTCAGGTACAGTGTCTCCATAGAAATAGGGGTTTTTTGTGTTACTTTAAATAGATCAGGAACCATACTTTAATAATATTCCTCACATTTGATTCATTTTTTTTTCAAAATAATTATAAAACAAAAGGAAATGAATGTTTTCTGTACTTTAAATATGGCTGATTATAGCAACAGTTAATATCAGAAATTAGTCTAACCGGTCAAGTTTCTGGACAAGGTCAATTTTTTTGCTTAGCCTGAGCTGTAGAACATCAGATTCTGCAATGGAATGGAGAAAGTATCTGATACTCCAACGGTGTCTGTCAGTAGGACACATGCAAAGGCAGCTTCCCTTTGTGGCATACAGTATCGTCACCTAACATCTGTAACAATCTTACATACTCTGAGGTAGATCTCTATTGGGTTAAAAAATGTCAATAGTGGTTATTCATTAAAAACACACAAAGACAACAACAAAACTTTTTAAGTTAATCTTAGAAATAGGCCATTGCCTTATACCTTGCTCGGGTCAGTTAGTGCACTATCCACTCTGTTTCAACCTGTAGTTTTCCTGCTTGTCTTGGAAGCACGGTCAAGGCTGGTTAGTAGGTCACTACTCTGTCCCACTCTGCTGCTCAGGTCACTCTCACTGCCTGCCCTGTACTTCCTGTTCCATTAGTGCCAGACCCTCGCACTCCTGGATGAGACACTCTCCTAACACTGGCTCAGGAAGGCGGGCCGGATCGCACCTCTCTGGGTCCACTGTCTTGCCTGTGTAGTCGGTGCAAAAGACGCTGCGACGATGGACGCCCAAACCACAAGTTCGAGAGCAGGAGGACCAGGGGCCCATCTGCCAGACTGGGCAGGGCAGGTCTGCACAGGCCCGAATATCTGCGGGCCTCAGGTCCTTGTCACACAATTCAGAGAGGAAGCCGCCGGAATCTCGACACTCAACGTCACGCCGTGACCAGCCAGAGCCGCAGGTCTTGGAACATTCTGACCACTCGCCCAAAGACCACTGGGGCACCCCCAGTGGCTGGATCACATGTGGAGAACCTTTCTTCTCCTTGGCCTTGCTGAATGGCACGTCCTTTGGGAGGAAGAAGGTGTACTTGACCTTGGGGGGGGAGGCCTCCCCCGCAGTGGCTAGCAGCTGGATGGTGATGGCCTCCTGGAGCCGTTGGAAGCTCTGGATGCGCTCCAGCGTGGTGGAGGAGCCGCTGTAGCGCAGCACGGCCCCTGCCACCGGGATGTCCTGCTCCACCATCGACACAGAAAAGTTCCCGTTCAGGATGTAGCTGCCGTCCTCTGCCTGGATGGCCAGGTACTGAGCGTCATGCTTCAGGCCGCGGTGGCTGCGCTGTTTCACGTCGATATTGGTGGCCCCAGCTGGTATGGTGACAATATCACTGTAGCCGTAGCTAAGGAAAGAAAAGGACATAAATAAAGAAAATCCTGAGGGTGTTCAGCTAACAGCAAGAGGGCCAGGCAAGATGAAAGTGATGGACATGCAGCTGAACGTTTTTGGCTCAGATTTCATGGAAATACCATGTCGACCCAAATATGAGACAGGTTTTAATTTTCCCCATAATGTGTCTGAAAAACTGGTGTTTATATTTGGGATCTAGACAAAAAAAGGTAGTAGATCACTACCAAATACGATATTTTGCAACAAGTGTTTTGACTTACCATGATACAGATTTGCTGTTAGATTTCTTGCATTACCGTGACAGTCAAAAAGCATAAGTGCGTGAATGGGATTATCACCTGTCCCTCATTATACAGTATCGGCTTGTATAATATGAGACGCAGCAGTCCTTCCAATACGGGACAATGGCGTATCATAAGCCACAGGTGGCAACCCTAAGTGTGAGAGCTGGCAGCCCTGGCAGGGCGTGAGTTTAGCGTGTATCTCTGAGTATCACGTAAATTGGCTTCCCTGTCTGTGTCGCTGCTACTATTAAACTGATAGGGTGCTTTTCCACTGCACCAGGTACCGTACTTTCGGTACTTCCATAAAGTACCAAAAGTATAGTACTTCTTTTGTGTCAGTTTTCCACTGGCATAAAAACTGGTACCGGTGCCAAATGACATCATCAGTGATCGCCCCTGACTGACATCACAAAGCGCGGAGCGGTATTTATTTTGCTGAATTCAAACATGTTATTATGATCCTTCACTTTCCTGTTCGGTGTTTCACGTTTGCCCCATTTCTTTCAAGCGGCTTGCTATTACGGCAAGTACTTTTTTATTTCAAGTCCTGCCATCCAAATCCCGCTGGATCAGTTCATCTGACCATATGGCGATTAAAGCCTGTGTTTCCTCGTTTGACCATCCTTCCATTTTACTTTTTTTATATTTTTGTTTCTACTGCTTTTTATTTAGGTTCTGTCCGCTGTGTGTTTCAAAAGATGGCGGTTGTATTTTGTGTCAGCGGCAGGCTGTTTGCATAACCAATCGACAGCAAATACGTTTGCAAGTCCCGCCCCAAAGTACCGAAGTACTTCACCCCAGCTGGTTTGGCACTTTCGGTACTGGAACTTTTGGTACTGGTACTCGACCGGAAGTCAATGGAAAAGCGAAA
>JAODJW010000036.1:3947173-3966075 GCA_026777045.1 Hyperopisus bebe | reverse complement strand
TTGTGGAGTTTGTGATATTCCCCCCCCCCCCCCCCAAATAATACATTTGTTATTTGGAGTGTTTGCTGTTATTGTAATCCAATTGCTGATTAACTTACTATTGTGGTACTGTTCTTGTCAAATAAATGTATATTTCTACATAAAGGTAAGATTTGGTATTCCAAAAACTTTCTAAAAATATTTTTCTAAAAATAGTTGCTAAAATATGGGGGGTCGTCTTATAGTCGGGCTAATGCAGTATTTTGGGGCGTGGATTACTCCAGCTAAATTGCTTTCCATAAGCTAGTAATAAATAAACATAACAATGGTATAGCAAGGAGATCAGTGAGGCTATACAGAGATATACAGGTGATCAACATGCTGGTGGCATTAACACAATCGCTGGCTGCTTACACGGCCTTGCTGAGGGAGCCGGTGACTTTCCGGCAGCTGGATCCATTCCCGGCACAGACCCCGCACTTGTCCAGCTTGGCATTGGATCCGATCTCCTGGTCGCAGCCCGCCTTGATGCACTGGCCCTGCACGCAGATGGAGGTGGTGTCGGGGCCGCATGTGGTACCATCAACAACCTGTGTCAGCAAACCGACATGTGATCTAGTCAGCTAGGGCTCGCCTTATCATTCACTCATTCATTTTCCGCTGCTTATCCGGGCCAGGTTGTGGACATGCAGCAAACAAAACTTCATATTAGTTTTCTTGGTAGAAGGCATCAGGCTCTACCTTGGCTTCAAACACCTTGAATTCACTGCTGCCCTTTGCCCTGCAGAAGAGTTTGCACCTGTCCCGGGGCGAGACTCCAGCGTACTTTGGGATCCACTCCTTGACATTTCCATGGACGTCCAGGTAGCTGAAGCTGTTGTATTTCTCACACTGCTCTTCCCTGAAGCTCTTCCCTAACAGGACATACAGGCAAAGGAAAGCATTTATGTTTCTGGCCGCAGCCTGAGCTCTCAGATACAGCTAAGATATGCGGAGAAGGCAGAAGAAGCCTCACCACTGTCGCCCCCGCAGGCCCCCGTCTGGCAGGAGCGGTACTTAACCCTCTGGCCCTCGCAGTACCTCCCGCCGTTTTGGGGCTCGGGGCTGGTGCACTCGCGGTGCGAGAACTCCACCCCACCACCACAGGTCCGAGAGCAACGCCCCCATGGTGACCAGCCCCCCCAGCTGCCATCCACAGCCACCTGCGTGAGCAGAGACAGTCTGCTGTTATTCCCGCCACACAGTTAGGGCTCCAACAAATTAGGGATGCTTATGGAGGGAAGCTCACATAGGAGAGTCTGCCATGTATCATGGTGAGGAATGTGTTTATATGTTAAGAGTTTTAGGTTGTGAAATTGCGGGACTGTGAAAAACAGCTACTGTATGCCCACTGCAGCAGAGTACAGCAACTGCAATGCAAATATGTAAATTACCAGACAAAAGCTTAAAGCAAACATGAGGGAGCCACCCTAATAGGAAGCAGGAGCCCAGCCCTAGGGCCATGCAGAGGGCCACACGGGGGCCAAGCGGACAGCCTGCGGCCCTGAGGCCACATGGGGGCACATGAAAAAAGCCTAATTTCTGGGGCCACGTGGACAGCTTGCATTCTGGGGCCACACAGACAGGCTGTGATCAAAAGGGCACATGGACAGCCTACGGTCCCAAGGCCACGCGTGCTTGTGTCTGGCCCCTCCCACACACACACATATACACATTCCTGCCCCTGTGTGTCATTGCTTGCGAAATCCATGGTGTGTTTGGCAGGGATACAGTTTGCGCATGTGTTTCTAAGGAATTCCACGTGGTGCTGTGGCCAGCAGATCTCAGCCCCAGAGGCTCACCAAAACCATACTAATTATAAGCAGGGTGTACCAGAGCGGGTGGCACTGTGGGTGCACTCTGCCAGGCGGGCGTGTGAAGAGGAAGGGCGTACGAGAGCGGGCAGCACTGTGGGTGTATTCTGCCAGCTGTGTGTGTGAAGAGGAAGGGCGTACGAGAGCGGGCAGCACTGTGGGTGTATTCTGCTAGGTGGGCGTGAGAAGAGGAAGGGCGTACAAGAGCGGGCAACAATGTGGGTGTATTCTGCCAGCTGTGTGTGTGAGGAGGAAGGGCGTACAAGAGCGGGCAGCACTGTGGGTGTATTCTGCCAGCTGTGTGTGTGAAGAGGATGGGCGTATGAGAGTGGGCACCACTGTGCAGCTTGCCTTGGGTGGCATAACCTCGTCTGCCGCCACACAAAGCCCCTCCTGGCAGACTCGGCCAGCTCCACATGGCGTGCCCTCCGCCCACGGCAGGCTGCCATTCCTGGTGGTGCAATGCGGTTCCCCCCACTCCCTGCACCAGAGCTGACTGCAGATGTCCGAGTCTGACGTGTTGGGGCAGTGGGCGAACTCCTCGCCGAAAGTCTGCTGGCACTGTCGGTCCAGCCCGTAGGATTGGCCCGGCAGCCGTGTGGGGAGGGACAGGGCAGCGTCAGGCTCATCCAGCAGACAGTCCCCTGTCACAAGACAAGGCACCACTGGCAGATGAGGTGGGCAGAGTACAGTCAGAAAGGTGGGTCTGGCTCATTTCAGATCTATCTGCTTCTCTTCCCTCAGGCCGGCAGGATGTTCCATTCAAAAAAAACAGGGCTTATGCAACCACAGCTCATCTGAGTCATGCGGCTGACATTTCGGCAACGTGTCACAGGAATGTGCATCTGGCGGAGTCCGGGGAGAGGCACAGATCCTGCTCTTGGGGGTCCATCAGAACCCGCCAGAAAGCCCTCACGCCTCGGCCAGGACCTCATCAAATCCTGGTTTAACGGTCAGCTCTGGACTGGGGAGCTTCTTGAGTCACATTAGCGTGTTTGCAGTTTTTGGGGTTATTTCTCTGAAACTTTGGGAGAACATGCTGCTCTACTCTACAGTTAGATAGTGAGAGTCTAAGCAGAGACCCCCCTAATTAGCCGTGCTATAAGTCCTGCACAGATGGCGTGGGAAACAGGAAGCTGCGGCTAGCAGGACAACTTGAAAAACTGACAGATGAAGATCCTTACAGTACAAATGCTACATATCAGCAAAGTCACTCCCATTTCAAGCTCAATAACCAAGAACTACTTAAAATCCTGCAATTCTTATACCCAATCAACCCCAAGCTCTGCCTTTCCCTTCATCCATTCATGAGATGCCCCTGGCCTTCCAAACCTCATTCTTTGCACCATGCGGTTGCCCTACCAGGGCCCTGCACATGTAAGAGCGGCACTTGGTAGCTGGAAGCCCGGAGAGAGGGAGAGCACATTCTTCAGCCTGTTATTGTTGCACTCCCAGCTGAATCAGTTTGTGTGGTTTCTCAGTCTGTAATTTGTGGTTTTGTAGCAAGTCAAAGCAGGGAAGGTGCAGTGCAAAGCCTCGCCTCGGCTATGTGGTTATGAGGGCTTCTTCTCCACTTTCCAGTGCCAAAGTACAAACCATGCCCCTTATTGTGGCTGCGCTCCATCTGGCCTGGGTCACATTCTGCCCAGCAAAAGCCAGTGAGTGTTGAGTTTTTAATTTGACAGTGGTGGAAAGGTTATAGGTTCGGCTTAGCGGAGAGTATGGCGCATTCATTGTGCTTTACACATGTCAGAATATGACATTACTTGAAATGAGCTGTATATAACTTCTGACACCCACTTTGTTCAATAGATCACCTGACTGGGGGCTGCTCTTATTCACAGAGGTGCTTCAGTGCTCATCCCATCTCACCACTCACCATGTCCACTGTCAAAGAAGTCCGTGATGTAGAGGGCGCTGCAGGGCGACCAAGGCAGGCTGTGGTTAAGGTGCACAAACAGGGGGGCCATTACGTGGTGCTGACCCAGGGGCCCCAAGAGGCCTTGGCAGTTCTTGGAGTCGTCGTGTGGCATGCTGAGCACGTGACCTGTGGGGGGGCAGAGGCCACTGTCACTGTCGCTGTGAACAGGGCCACCAGGGTAGAATCATACTGATATTATAATGAAGGCATGTTAATGGTAGATTCATTCCCCTTTTCCTGAGCTTAAAAGGGTTAGATGAGGCTGGGAGAAGCTTCTCTAGCTAAGAGTGTAAGCCCCAAACCTGCAGAAGCCGCAGTGTTCTGGTCCCTCCGAGCCTCACCTAGCTCGTGGGCGGCCGTGAAAGCAGCCTGCAGCCCGTTGTCCTCGATGACGGAGCAGCTCCTCTTGGGGTCACACATGGTGCCCACGTCAGCAACGCCCAGCGTGTCACAGCTCTGGTGCCCACAGATGTCCTAAAGGCGAGGGGAGGCTGTGTCAGGGCAGACATGCCATCCCGGGCCGTCACAGGCTCGCCAGCACACCATGACTGTCAGTGTTTCCCCCTCATGTCGAATTCCTTGTGACTGGTGCACACCAGTCTTGGGCTTGTGACAGACCACCAGGCATGCAATATGTGACTCAAACCACATCTGTCTCCTGAGGGGAGGGAGCAGCGGCCTGCCTCTCCATACTATGAGAAGCAGTGGGGCTCTGATCTTCGAGCGCATGCCCAGCCTTCCATCCCTGCCAGCCAATGTGCAGGAGCCATGTGTTTACCTTCCCACTGTGTTATGGCGCTGTCACTGCATTAAGTTTCTGGAAAATACCTCATACTCAGTAAGCCAGTGGACCCACAAGGCCAGTGGCAAAAATCTAGCAGTAACTTAGTGCTCAAAGGCTTCTCTGTATGTTTTAAATGACTACCTACCACTGATGGCCCAGCGATGCCATAGTGACATTATCGTGTTGTGTTGATATCACAATCGCATCACAATGATGTCATAGTAACACTGCAACTATCAATAACGTCACAATTATGCTGTGATGATATCATAATGATGATGTCAGGGCAGTAAACAAAGTCCAAGCCAAATGGGGTCTGCTACCTCTCTGGTGAAGAGTAGAGCTGTGTCATAGTGCTCCGGGTGTCTCTGGCTGGGGGGGTTGAACAGCTGCTGCCAGGCACAGAAGCTGCGCAGCGTCACACCCCCATTGCTGGAGACAGACGGCCCCAGCTCCTCATCTTCCACGAGCAGCATCTTCACCACCACCACGCTGATGGAATTCTTTATGCTGGGGTGCTTGTAGGTGTGGGCGACCATGGCGATCAGCGTCAGCACATAGTGCTGCAGGGAGAGGAAGGCGCGCACAGCCATGAAGGCACATGCGGGACTCCTGACACACACCAAGACAGCAGAGCCGCACACTTTCCCAGAAACCAGCCTGACCCCACATACTTATGATGGATTATTATGCTCTTAACTCAAAAGCAGCTGCTAAAAACCAGGCTCACCGAGGGCCACCATTCATCCCAGTGCCAGAGGATTGTTTGTCCTGTTGAACCACATCTGAAATTTCCAAAAGATACACTTGCCAATTATTCTCGAATCTCTGATACCGTTTATTCCAAAGCAATCCAGAAAGAGACGGTAACATTAATAGTGTTACATTCCTCTTTTTGTCCTCCCCTCCTATGAAACATACCACAGAGAATTTTCTATTGACGTATGGCAACGTTTGAGAAGCAGCAGGCTTTAAGCACAGCTTTATGAGCCCTCGTGACCCCGATCAGGATAAGCAGTTAGATGTATGGATGGTTTTTACGAGCTACCGGGAATGCGCGAGGCACGCTACTACGGAAAGCCCTGGAGAGGAAACGCGCTGGGTCCGCCTCACTCACTAACCAAACGCTTCGCTTTTAAGTCAGCGACCTGTTAGCTGCTAGTCTCTGCCGAAAGAGGACACGACTTTGACACACATGTCATCGACCCTCTCCCTTTTCATATTGGCTCTCCGGATATGTGTGGCTGATAAGCCGTTCCATTTCGTTACTAAGAAAGAATTTCAGATTTGGCAGAAAACGTAAATATAACGGAAATACATCTGACAAATAAACGATCATCCCACTCTCTCTCTTTCCTCTTAAGGACAACATTTTTCGCTCATATAAATTATTTGGAAATTTAGGAAGTATGTGTGGGTTTGAAAATTCTTGTTTTATTTCTTTTTTCTTTTTCTTTATTTTTTCCCCCAGAAAAAGGATAAACGTGCACTCGTAACACTTTCTTGAACAGCACGGAAATTCATTACTTATTTAATCTGGACTTACTCTTCTTTGCTTGTTAAAGAGGCTGCCTTAATTCTCTGTTCCCCAATTGCAGGACTTCCTATGTAAAGGAATAAATGTGCAAGGCTGCGATATTAAAGTCGCAGAACATTACGCTGAACACTTAATAAATTTATAGGGTAAATTTAATAAACTATAGGCCAAGAAAAGCAAACGAATTAAAAATCAATACACATATAACCGAAATAGCGAGCATATAATTGTTTAAATGGACCCTTTGAGATAATTGGAATTGGTAGATGGGTTAGACCGTCCTAAAGCCGGTTATCGTTCCATAAGAAAGCAGGATCAATGGCACTGGACAAAATTCACAGGCTCTTGTACGTGATGATTGATGGGTGGTTTGGATAGAGCCTTGGGCATTTTCAACGTAAAAGGCTTTTTTTCCCCTTCAGTTAACTCCCGTTGAATCAGGGAACAATGTTTTAGGAAGGGATTCGTTGTCGGCGCATGTCAAGATGTGAAGATCACCAAGAGCTCCCCACCCCCAAGGTGACTGAATTTATTTCACGGTAATTATGACCTTTTCAAGAATGAAAAGAAGAAAAGTGCCAGTGAACTAAGCACATTCGTGACGGCAAGGGGGATACGAATGCGTGGGAAAAAAGTGCTCTATTTAGAAAGGCTTCAAGCCTATTTTATATTACAGCGAACACGTCTCACAACGACCTGGGTAGTCCGCAGACACTGGGGCGCCCGCGCGTGATGTGTCAGATCCCACCCGGAGAAGCATCGACTGCTTTGGGTTAAGAACATTACAACGAGACCGTGAAAAACTGAGTACTGAGTACGTGTTACTGAAGCTTCTACCTACCACTTGAACTTAATATATTACATTCTGAAAAAAAAATTTAATTCTATGAATCGCCCTGTTGGAGGCAAACCAAAGAAGAATTAAACGTGTGCTTCACCAATAAAATGCTGCACGTTTTATTTCACGAATAATGTGGATTGGCTAACTCGTGTTGGCCTTGCACTTTAACGCCACCGAAATCGAGTGTTGTTACAAAAAGGCCTACCACATTTCTGTCTATAAATATGTATGATTTGAAAGTGCACTGTAAATTAAAGTTCTCTGAAATTGGATGAGATATTCATTTGTGTGTGTGTATTATATATATGCATTATGAAGCACGGGAGAAGAAGGCATCTCCTACCTTTATTTCGTCGCCGTGGAAATGTGCCATTGATGAATCCGCTACCACCAGAGTTTCCACGTATCTCGGTGCCGACACGAAACGCCTGCTCCTCGCCTGCTCAGTCACATTTCGTTCGGACAAGGTGCCTCCTCCTGTTGTCTCATTGTTCCCTTCTTTTAAATCGGATGTGCCTCTGTGGTCGCCCGGTGTGTTAGCAAAAACCCGTCTTTTGACAACGTGCAACTGTGTAGTGGATTGCAGGGGAGAGCCACGGTGAGCGAGTTTGGGCTCAATTAAATACTCGTCTCCTTCCGTTATAAACGATCCGTGGATCCCGTTACACAGACTGACAGCAACAACAGAGTCTTGGTTGAAGTCCACGGTCCCCGAGTAGAAACAACTTCTGAGATTTCCTTCAGCCTCCTCTGTCCAGTTAATATTTTTGAGAAGATCTGTTTCAACTTTGAAACTGGGTGCATCTCGTGAGTCTGCAGCATGAACCAGCGCCGACAATTGCTTCTTTTTAATGCGCTGAATCTTTAGATTTGGAGATAAAAAGCTGTCGTCGGGCGTCAGATTTAAAACGAAGTTTTTACCGAAGGCCATAATTCTAAAACTGGGCTTTTCTTCACTCCGTTTCCAAAAGCGACCGCCGCTTCTCCTGGTTAACTTAACAGGTAGAACTTCTTCTGATTCATACAGCTCAGAAAGTGCGAAGTTTGTAACACAGAGAATTAATAAAAGTATAATGTATCTTGAACGCATCTTACACAATCAGTGTTTGAAAATTAATAAATGTAAAACGCTTTCTCTTGTATTTACTTTCTATTTTAAGCGAGCGCAAAATAAATATCTCCTGATTCCAGTAATGGTTACACACATATACATAAGTATATATTAAACTGCTATTCACTTAGCTTAATATAAGAGCCACAATAACTCGATTGTAACGATTCTCGAATAGAAGGAATTAAACATATAGAAAATCAATCCTGCGGAGGTTGTTCCAAATCATTCTAACATCAGTACTGTAAAACCAGTCTTGGTCTAGAATTTTCTAACATTATTGTTACAGTTAGCCCTGCATACTAGTGGTGAAAGATCTAAACCCTGAACTATCTACTCCGCGGCACCAGCGGAGGTTACTAGTAACGGTGGTATTTATACCTTCTTGCCCTTCTTAGACTAAAGAGGTTTATTTTTGATATCGTTCGCCGTATCGCTCTCTCCACCCTCTCGAACTTCACTAGAAACCCCTGAATCAGAGCGATCCAATGAGGGCTGGCGGACACTCCCCCCTTCTTAAATAGCACCGCTTTGACTAGCAGACGGCTATTATTACGCCAGTGCACAGCGCCTGCTTTTGCGCTGCGAATTGCCTGCAGTATACATAGCCAACAGTCCGCTGGCCTATTCCTACAGTACCGCACGACTGCATCACACACAAGCCAAGGATTTTCCATTCTCTTATTGCATAAAGACATATTGGGCTACACGTCGGCGACAAAAATATGGGCCTGTTCTTTAATTTTTATTAGGCCGAAACAACATTTTTAAAGAATAAGTCCTGCATAGAAATACTTGACTGTAGCATGTCAGCCATCGATGCTGAATAAAGACTTTAAAAAATCATATCCACCGATGCTAAGCACGATATCTTCGGTAACGCGATGTCAAATTATCAAGTAATCTCAACTGTAAGTGCAGTATCTATCAATCAAATAAAACTGAAGTGCACATTTAAAATATTATCGCTAAGACTTATTTTGGACAAAGACTGTTTATGTGGCAAAATTGCTTAGGATTCATATTAATAGTCCGTGACAAAATGGTTACATACTGATTAAACCATGGACGAAAAGCCTTGAAAAATAATTATAATAATTAAAATATTCATTTTACATTTTTTCCTGAATTTTTACTTTGTAACTCTGAGCCAACGTCCTAAAAGTTTACAAGTAGGCAGGCCTATAAATTTAACCCACGTTTAAGTGCTAGAGTGTGTAGCCTAAAAACCGCATGCAAGAAAAAAATAATTTTGTTGCTTTCGTCTCATTACAGTAATCACATTTATGGCAATACACATTTTCATAGTTGGAACTACAAAGCCTGGCTTTTCATAAATATAAGCAGTGATATCTCAGTTTAAACCTCGCACCACAGACGCAACAGGTCTATACTATTACATAATGACGAATTCAGTCAGCTCGTGATGTCATACAGAAGGGTTCTGACATAGGCCTGCATAATATAATTATATGTGTTAGTTGATATAGTTTATCTGTATCTTCTTTTGATTACAGAATAGTACACATATGTCACAATTATGTAATAATTTATCATTACGGGATAGCCCAGTCTATTTATCCATATAAGTTAGACTTCCATATATTTATAAAATATACACGAAAAAGTTGTGTCGTGAAAAAGTGAACCGGAGTAGATTTAACATTTCTGGTTCGGTTTTGTTAAATCTTTTGAGTTTTGAGTTAGCCCTTATCGTTCCAGCTTTGCTCAGCTTTTACAAATACAACTTGTCAGTCAACTATTAAAGATGACTGGTACAAGAACAGAGAAATTGCCTTTTAAACTCGCGTCTTAAAGCCAAAACATTCTAGGTGAAAATCGGAAACCAGAACGTTGGATTAGATTCCACTCGCCACTAGGTGGTGATATTTTATTACCGTTTAATCCTTCCGTCCAAAGACAGAGCGTTAGTCTAAATCAGTGTTTCTCCACTGGTGGATGAATTTTGGTCGTGACATACTAACCAAAGAATAATGTGGGTCCTGAGGCTAAACTAATTGAGAACCACTGGACTAAATGACATTTAATAAAGTATGTGAGTGTTACGTGTCTATGTCCTGCAATGCCTCCCTCTGAGGGTGTATCCCAGACTAATGCCCTGTGCTGTCTGTCTCATAAATAAATCGGTGCGGACCTGCCCTCCACTCAGGACTTATACATGTGCAGAGTCAGGAAGCAGGCAGGCAGAATCACTGCAGACCCCTCACACCCAGGTTACGGCGTGTTTGAACTCCACCCCTCTGGCAGGCACTACAGAGCACTGTACGCCAAAACAACCAGGCATAGGAACCCTTCCTTTCCACAGGCTGTCACACTGATGGACACTTAAGTGTGAAGGACACTTTGCAGTATCTGCTATCACCAAGCATCCACTGTACCTCATGTGTATTTAGTGAGCTCCATCTTTGCACTACGGCTCTCTGGCTTAAGTCTATTCTGTACAAACTCTATCTAATTCTGATCCTGTTTTTTTGCTGTATGTCTGTCCTGTTTAATTGGCCAACAAAGCCGATTCTGATCATTTTAGCATAAATACCTATATTTGCTTAGTTTTAAAAGGGCCGCTCCGATAAGGCTTTAAAATTGTGCTTCTGAATTTTAACATGCCACCTTAGACTATTTTCGTTTCATAAATACATACAACCTATGGCTGAGTTTATAAACAAAACAACACGTGCTACCTATAATTTGTCACCAAACGTCCTATTGTAGCCCATGTAATTGACTTTACGGTTGTTCTGGTAATATAAAAAAATAATACTGCACCAAAATATTATACTTTTTAACTTGTGAAAACTATATATAGGCCCATATAAATAACATTACATGAGCCCGAACTGGCCTCAAATGTGCATGGCGTGATTTGTGCACAAGAGGGCGACAATGACCTGTTTAACTATGAGCAAAACTTTTACTCGTGGGTTTAGGAATACATCGTGTTATTCGTTTTGGGTAGCTTCTTTTTCAGGGTAAGGACAGGTTATTGTTCCTAGAAAATGAAGTAATCAAGTAATGGCTCAACCGGTTAATTTCAACATTGTAGTCCTATTATTACGTGCGCATGCACACCTGTGCTCAGTCCAGAATGCCCACGATAACGGAATGAAGCACTTTACAATGAAAACCAGCATAATACCAGAACTCTGTCTATACTGTCGGCTTAAAGCAAAGAGGACGCTTATCTTAAGTTTAAAACTGTGCTGTACTTATGTTCTTTTAATATTTACTAGTGGCGTTTAGGTTTATAGTGTATAGTGGGAAGTGGAAAATCTACCTTTAGTTTTTAATACGACTGAATACCTTTTTACTGCTAATTAACTACTACTACCACCACTACTACTGCTACTATACTACTACCACCACTACTACTGCAACTATTACTATACCACCACCACTATTACTACTACTACTACTAATTATAATATCTAAATTAATATCTTAATTCGTCTAAAAAAACAGAAAAAACGAAACATGTATACGTCTAATTGGTTACATTTGCACTGCCCTATCTTATGCCTCGCCAAGAATATTTAATTCAGATATCCTAATGGTTTCCTGAATTTGACGTTAAAGTTGGACATACTTGGAAATTAGGCTGTTGTGTAATAGTACTAATTGAATCCCTTGATATGCAAATATCAGTAAAGGTATATGAGGTTATGAAAATACTAATGGTATAATTACAAATTTACTTGTATCTGATATTTTGTGATTTATGTTATTCGGAAATAAAGTCGATTGTTCCATACAAGCAATTCAAAGTGGACACCCCCATGGAGGGGGGGGTTCAGCCTGTTCCTCTTGTTACAAAGTGATAATATTGGCCGGGTGCCAAAACATAAACCTAGAGGGATGACCAATGAGCTCTTTCAGCACCTCCCCAAAAACTGATTACAAATCTTCAGTGTTTACACATGACGCAAAAGGATATAAGCTGCAGAATCGGAGGCTCGTTTTAACAGACAGGTACAAGATGGAAACGGGTAGTTTACTGGAGGTGTTTAGACTGAGCGAAGGCACGGCTGCATTCCAGTAGGCTGTAGTGACCTGGATAAATAATATTGCATGCACAGATCATATTACTATTACCGGCACTCTCCAGCTATCAGATAAATATTTATATATATATTACGCGGAAGGTTTGTTGTATAATTGCATGGTCTCTGACGCAAAATGTTAATTTTTATTTGGAAACTTGTTATCTTGGACGCCCTTTTATGCGTCAAAGTGATCCTTTCGTTAGAAAGTGACATTTGTTATCCAATTCGACTGGACCGCCAGTATTCTGCAAACCGTATTTTCTTTAGCCAAGCGAAGGAAGCAAGTGAGGAGCAGGTTGCTATTAAATTAACCGCGTTCAACCAAGATTTCAATCTTCATCTGTTACCAGACAGCAGTTTCATTGCATCTACCCTGTCCTTATACAGCGACACTTCCGCATCCAATGCCGCTGTAAATCCTGATTTTAGTCGCTGCTTTTATTCGGGTGATGTCAATTCCGAGCCAGACTCGTACGTGGCTGTGAGTTTGTGCAAAGGCGTGCAGGGCGCTTTCGGATTCCAGGGGTTTGAATATTTCATCAGACCAGTGCAGAATGACACCGATCTACTACCTGGGAGCCCAGGAAGGGCGCATACGATACGCCGGCGGGAAAGATCTCATCAAAGCAGCAACTTTACCACCAGATGTCCAGTGGACACTCCTTTAAACAAAGATGTCTTCAAGTTTTTGGGGAAATATAAAATGGCAAAAGAACATCAAGCCGGGAACTTGACGAAAGGTGTTTTAAAAAATCTGAGCAGATCGAAACGATTTGCCTCCATACCCAGATATGTTGAGACCCTAGTCGTTGCGGACGAGTCTATGGCTGAATTCCACGGTGACGATGTCAAACATTACGTCCTGACTCTGATGTCCGTGGCCGCCCAGCTATACAAACACCCCAGCATCCTCAACGCCATCAACATCGTGGTCGTCAAGTTTATAGTCATTAATGAAGCCGACAAAGGACCCAAAGTTACAACTAACGCTGCTCTGACGTTGCGCAATTTCTGCACGTGGCAGAAAAAGTTGAATAAAAACAATGACAAGCACCACGAATACTGGGACACTGCCATCTTATTCACCAGACAGGTAAGGGACCGGTACTTGGTTTCAATTTTAAACCAGTAAGTCACCAGATTTGCAGTTATGTATTTGGCACGAACATAAGTATTGCTGTAATAGTAAAGTAAAAACGGAGCGTACATCGACTGAAAATTTTTTTTATAAAGCATTTGTTGTCGCTGAACGTAATTCTCTCTTTAATTGTATTAAATATTTCGGTGCGAACATACATGTTTACGCAATAGTGTACGAGATCGGGCAGCGTGTTATTTGTGTATGCTCTGCTTTTTTTGCTTTTGCTCTTTTTCCTAGCGAACCATAGTGCACATCGGCTCGATATGTTATCTTGCCAGGTAATCTACCGGGAAATAGTAATTACTTGTGTAACATCTAAGAGAACATAAAACGCACGCAGAATAGAAGTGAAGTGTACGTTTTATGGGGCTTAACGGAGATAATCAGACAGCCGAAACAGAGAACTGCTGCTTAGGATAACAAAATCGTTTCCTGTCTTCCAAATCGAGCAGCTACAAACCATGTGTGTATGGAAAGCAGCGCCAGAAATTTGCGGGGGTCTCCCCAAATCATTACACGATTTCATTTTTAGCCAAAGCATCCAGTATGGTTTATGGATGCACATATGACCCTTTTATTCTGGGGGAGTGGTGGGGGCTATTTTTATACCATGACATTTTGGGCATCTCGATCAACTATCGTTACACCGTCGTAGCCTTAAAGATCCGTAACCAGCTATGGAAAGCCAGGTCGCCCTCTACTTTTGCCAGGCTGTATATGACGTATGTCTGGGGCACAGCCCGAACCACAGCAATCAGCGCAAACCCACGAACCGCACGGAGGACATGCGGCAGTGCCGCGTAGTAGGAGCGCAAGGCGTCAGTGTGCAGAAACGGAAAGTAAAAAGAGAAGGATATGAACGTACAGGACGTCTTAGTCAACACAGGCTTGACATCACCTAATAATAATAATGACGAACAATGAAATAAAAAGAATTAAATATGAAGATTCATCCATGCACCGATGAATGCAGCATCTATCAGTACTATCACGGTAACATTTGTAAGCCCAACAGGAGTTACACAGCCCTGTTTTCTACAGACTGTGTTTGCCTCAGGTGGGAGTGCTGCAATGGAAGGAAGCCATCTCTACATGCTTTTCCCATTTCCAGTTGTGAACCCTCAGTCCCACCCCTGTTTCCGGTTACTGGGGCTGAAATCCCCATTTGGTGTGAGAGGTTCCAAAGGCCCGGGGCTCACCTGTCAGCTCCATGTGACACTGCCTCCCAGTGCCTTGGCAGAGAATTCTTCCATTCCACTGCACTAAAGAGTGATGTGTAGGGACACCTTGAAGTAGACTCACTCTCTATATGAGGTCAGACAGCACAACACAGTGTTAGTTGAAGCCGTATAGTTACCTATCGCTGCAGGAACCTAAAGTCTATAATGTGTGAGACAGTTATACTTGGTTCCTTTTTTTCTGAGCAATCTACGAAACCATTTAACCAACACACCCCAGGGCGCACACACTCACAACTACAGGGCCAATTTAGACTCGCCAATCAGCCTGTCCTGCACGCTTTTGGACCGTGGGAGGAAACCGGAGCCCCTGGTAAAAACCCACTCGAACACAGGGAAAGCGTGTGAACTCCACACAGAAAGGACCCGGGACTGAACCCAGAACTTTCTTTCTGTGAGGCAGCAGTGCTAACCACTAAGCACTGCACCTCCGTACTGCCCTAGCCCATGACTAGTGATGGTCAAATGAAACTTCACAAGCCATTGGTAGATGGGGCTTGCTTTGGGCCTCCTTTGGAAGAGAGAGCACCATCTAATTGGATCAGAAGATACATCAAGTGGATGATGAAGCTTCCTTTGGCCATCATTCCAAATAACACATGATTACTGGGGCAGCTATGATTTAATAACAGAGCTGACCTTTGCAGTCAGAACAGGATTGTAACCCTCACCTACAGTAGGTGTACACTGATAACCATAAGTGTCTTACACACTGGAAAAAAATCAGACTAAAGACAAACTTGCAGGGTGTAGAACTGCAGAAAATAAGGACTGACATCATTACTACGCAGCAGTCATGAGCCAGCGCATCTGAGCAGACAGCCTGTCCTGCTGGGGCCCAGAGCTAAAAGGCAGGCCTGGCAGCCAGCACTATAGCAGATCTGACCCTTTGCCCTTAATCGGGCAGCCCTATGCTGCCAGATACCTGCCTGCAGTACGTGGCAGAGAGACATGACGCAGTTTAGATAGAACTTCAGGCATGATTTAATGTACTTATCTATATATTACGTAACATAATTAATAGTTACAGGAAACATACATAAATCCATTTGTCTTATGTTCAAAAAACAAAATGATAAAAAAATTACTTTGAAACTACTTATCTTTAATAACATTTTTCACCAAGCGTAATTGCTTGGGAATTTTACAGCGGGTGTCTTAGTTTTGAAATGGAGCTGATGATATAGAATCTTGGAGAAATTAAAGGACAGAACTTCCTATAATTATGTAGCACTTTCTGTAATTATGGAGGACCTTGGGGAAATAGATTGGACAATCTACTACGTGACTTTTAAAATCTTACATGAAATGGTTCTGTCATTTTCCAGATCATTAGTACCATTGTTCTATGTAGTTACAGTTCTAACAGCATTTATATAAGAAAGGGCTGTTTGATTTCATGCAGCATATTTTGCAATTTCTGTCTTCCAATTAAGGCAAGTTTTATGCATTTGAAACTAAAGCTTCTCTGTTAGTGTAGTCTGTCAGGATGGGTGGCACATTTTCAAAGGAATAAAACTTTCCAACAACTTTTGCAACATTCAAGCTTTTCAGGTTTGCATTTTATTTGCTGTAAAAATAAGTGTGAATCCTCGTCAAAGGAGAGCTTAACCTGAATAAATGTTAATTGCTTGACCAGCATCGATCCCTGACACTTTCCAGCTCTTTGGAGCAGTTGCCAAAGTAAATCACGTTGCGCTGTAATTTTCTACGTCACCATTTTTACGGGTTCTGCTGAGCTGAAACGGTCCTCATTGAATTACACACGCAATTAGCATTGCGAGTCTTTCATGTTTGCCAAAAAAAACAGTGAATGGAATTTTTATACAACTAGTTCATCCAAGGCACCCTCTTTTCGTTGTCATGTACTTCAATGTTATTTTTTAAATTTTGACTTTGTTCTGGTGAATCCTCTGGCTCTGTGACAGTCCTACACTCAGGGTCTCACCGGTTGGCTCCCCCAGCTCACAGATATGGCCGGGGAGGGGGCTTAAGCGAAACAAGCTGCTGGCATGAAGAAGGTCTGCAAATGGTGAAAAAAAAACCGAGTCCTACGCTCAGTTATTTTCTGCTCTTATTTTTAGATCAAGGTTGCCAATGACCCGTAGCTTAGCAGCTTAACACAGCAAACTCCGCCGAAAACACGGCTTTGCGAGGGAAGACACTGAGGATGGTTATAGGGGCCAACATCTCAGCTGCAAGTTTCCATCCAGTAAATTCAAGCAAATTTCAAATTCCTTTGAGATTCACATTTCTTTTCTTAGAAAAGTCCTCTTTCGGTCAGGAAAGGTTTTGCGTGAGACCCACCTGTCAAGGTGCTCAGCTACATTATGTGCCTGGGACACCTACATCATGCTGTCAACATCCCCATCAGATCCTAGAAGATGTCTGTGGTGTTTCCTCCTGGCAATGGCTGTCAGCCCTGCTGTGAGGCTGGCTCTCTTCATTCCGGCTAAAATCACTGAGCAGATCAGTTATGTTCCTAGAGGACTGTTGACCTCAGCTCTGAGATCATTCACATGTTGAAAAGAGCCAGGGTTCAGGTCCCCAATCGGACCTGTGTGCTACCTCTCACCACGGCTTTCCTTTGGTCCCCACAGAACCTGTGTGGTGCCACCACGTGCGACACGCTGGGAATGGCGGACGTGGGCACCATGTGTGACCCCAGGAGGAGCTGCTCCATCATCGAGGACGACGGGCTGCCTTCGGCCTTCACCACAGCACACGAGCTGGGTGGGTCAACAAGGCGGTTGCCGTGGGTCGCCCTTGTTATGCCTGTTTGTGTTTATTACCTGAGAGAAAGGGTGTGACGGGATTTGGTGGCTGGTTTCTTGCACAGGCCATGTCTTCAACATGCCCCATGACAACGCAAAGGCCTGCGAGGAGAACTTCGGCCAGGTGAAGGAGAACCACATGATGTCTCCTACACTCATCAAGATTGACCGCAACAAGCCATGGTCCACCTGCAGCGCCGCCATCATTACTAACTTCCTGGACAGTGGCTACGGTCTGTCTGCCCCCCCTCGTGCTCATCTCTTTGCTGTCCTCTTTGTGCCTCTCCTACAAATTTTGCTCCTTTTTTTCTACCATAGTAAATTTAGACTATTACTTTCTGAAGCCACATATGTTTGACAGATCTGTTCAACTGGGTACTCAGGCAAATTACTCAGCATGTGGCAGCAGGTGAGCACAGGGGCATATTGAAGACAACTAGAAATTCAGTATTAGCATCACTACTCTGAAACAAGTCTTCATAAATATTACAGATCATCTTAAACTGGTCCCTTTGTTCATGGGAACCTCTGAGACAGCAACTCGGACTCTGTTAAGCCAAGCATTGTGGGCACCTAGAGAGCAGTGAGCCGCAGAAAAGGCATAGAGGTCTGGCTGCCTATGAAGAAGCAGCTAGGCTGCCTTCACATCATCTGCACACCACAGAGGCTCAGCCCACCTGGTATATTAAGCCACCGGCTAAGATGGATTCAAGGATTCGAAGATTTATTTGTCAGATGCAATGTATACAGTCAGACCATAACCAGCAGTGAAATGCAAGGTGGTCAACTCTGCCATAAAAACAGTGACAGCAGAAAGACGTATAAAGTAGGACCACAGCACCTCCACTGTGTCCATCTGTGGCTTGTGTCTGCTGCAGTCCAGCTGTCAGCCGATGTTATTTAGATGGAGCAATCAGGATCCCTTCAGTATGGCTGTCTGGATAATAAACCGACATCAGCTTTCTGTACTTTAGGCAGTGGTTAGCTTCATTTGCTTACAAAAAGTAATAAAAATAAACAATACTCTGGGAATGTCTGTGTGCAGTTTCTACTTAGCTTTCAGGGTATTTTTATATGTGGCTGGCCTATGTTACTTTAGACATAATAATGTACTGAATGCGAAAAGTAATTACTGGTTATTATAATTAATGTAGTTAAAAACATGCTGGGGCTGCCTGGAAGTGATAACAAACAGTCCAGCCGTGTTGCTGGACCCATATGAGTTATGGGTAGCTGGTGGACCTGCCTAAGTTACTGGTACCTGCTGGTCCCACATAAAATGCGGGTAGCTGATGGACCCGCCTGAGTTACGGGTACCTGCTGGACCTAACTGAGGTGCGGGTAGCTGATGGACCCGCCTGAGTTACGGGTACCTGCTGGACCTAACTGAGGTTCGGGTAGCTGATGGACCTGCCTGAGTTACGGGTACCTGCTGGACCTAACTGAGGTGTGGGTAGCTGATGGACCCACCTGAGTTACAGGTACCTGCTGGACCTAACTGAGGTGCGGGTAGCTGATGGACCCGCCTGAGTTACGTATTGCTGCTGGACTCACTTGAGTTACGGGTAGCGGCTAAACCCGTCTGAGTTACAAGTAGCTGATGGACCTGCCTGAGTTGCAGGTAGCTGCTGGACCCATCTGAGTTACAGGTAGCTGATGGAC
>JAODJW010000036.1:3913943-3928284 GCA_026777045.1 Hyperopisus bebe | reverse complement strand
CTGAGACCAAGTCTTAACACTTAAGAATGTTTATGCATGCCACTTATTCTTAAGTCTGGGAGTAGGAGCAAAATCACCTCACTCTTAGAATTGTGACACATTTAAGAGTGAAATTTTACTCTGAGAAGTTTCATGCATACAGGCCCAGCTCTTCCTGTGCTTTAACTGGTTTGTTTCCTTGACTGAAAGACTCATCCAGCTGTTTCACATTAACATTAGTGGCACATGCATGATTATAGGAGACCGACCAATCAGCACACAGCAAGAACTCAGTGCTAAAGTTAAATCCAGGTCCTTTTAATTGAAATGGTAATTTACAATTCCTGTCCTAGCTCAGAGTGTCCTCCCTGACATGGATTATTTGGTCACCCTACCTCTACATGGTATGCTGTCATGCTCAAAAGCAAGGAAGGTGGTCTTTAAGGTGACGCTGCATTACACATCATGGTATAAGGCTGAGGGACAGCACTGCAGCACAGTGAAGATAAAGGCCATTTAAACTGAGCTACCCTAGATTTAGTACTTAATTTTTAAATCGGATGGTGCCAGAACGCAGACAATCAATAACAGAGAGTTCCCGGAACACGTTCTGCCAGGATCCGGCACCAATTAAATGCTGCTTAAATCTGACAAGTTATCCAGGTAAGTATGAAATCCAGTTTAGTGATACAGGCCCCAGGCTTCAAGTCTCTGCCCTGGATCTATGTGTGTGGAGTTTGCCTGTCCTCCCCATGTCATTGTGGGGGGTTTTCTGGTTCTTCCCCCCACCAGTCAAAGCATTCGAAGGTGAACTGGAGTTTCAAAACTGTGTGTGTGTGCACGCGTGTCCCCCGCAATCGTCTGAGGCCTTGTCCTGCGTTGTTCCCTGCCTTGTGCCAAAGCTTCCAAATCCCCACATAATAAATAATTATTAAACTTAGCAGTTATTTTCTCTTTTCTACATTTTCAGGTGTTCAGCACGACTGAGGTATAATATCACATCTTCAGCTATGTTTTATTTAAGGTAAATCGGCAAATCCATACCGCGGGCAGGAACTCTGGGGACATTAGGAGTCGTCAATCCATGAGTTTTAGGGTCAGACATTAGATCTGAAGGCCTGGGACATCCAATAATGACAAACAGGCTCTGAAGACACACACAACTTAAGTTCCTTTGGATCCCTGATCTCCCTTCTGAAGAACAGGAGCCCCAGTGCTGTGCAGCATTGCCAGAATCCCGGTGGGGGGGCGGGGGCTGGAAAGCCTATAAAGGCGAAACAGCCCTGAGTGATAACAGGGAGCACACGGTGCAGCCCTCAGGTCTCTCCATAAGCGGCACATTTCACTCCACAGGACAAACCGTTCTTCAAGCCGGTTTCACTGACTAAGATGTGTCACTGTGTTTATCAGACACTCACACTACTCACCTTCATAAGTTTATATGATCTATATAAGTTTATAACCACCATATTCATTCAACACATGAAAAGTTCACAATAGGGACAGAAATGACTTCATTTTACATTTCCATTTTTCAATTTCTTACTCACCTACTGTGCTCTGGTAACATGATCAAACTCAAATTTTACTCCCAGTTCTTGACTTTTAACATAACTTTGAGGGAATAATGCATTATAACCTGTGGAGAAAATCTTAAACACATGCCCATACTAGAACCTTTTTCGACTTGACATTAATATGCTTTCTGTTCACATAAAGGTCGTTTCATTAGGGCAGTACTTTAGGTTTAGTGCAAGTCACAGACCCTGTCTCCTGGCCTTTATAGCAGCTGAAGGGATTTTATGAAAAACGTATGAACTGCTGGTGGACGTCCTGATTTTACTGAGATCAACATGTCTCTTGGTCAATAAGGCAGGGGCTTGTATTTCACTTCTTTATCTAATCACAGTCTTCATCGTATGACATCACCGCATTGGTCCATTGGTTCACAGTGATGATGTCATACGATAAATACTGTGATTGGTTAAAGAAGTGACACGCAAGCTCCTGCTTTATTGACCCAGGGACAGATCAAACTCAGCAAAATCAGGACGCGCAATTGCTGGTTATCTGGTTTATAGCACTTCAGAAGTTGCAAGGGTTAAACAGTCTGATGCTTCTTTCACAGGGCCATAGGGTGCTAAGGTGTTTACAGGAGTGGGTCTGCTTGACTAGGTAAGGTAACTTCCTGGTATGGCTCCTCCTCAGAGGTCATGTGACTGGGGGTGGCCCAGATGCTAGGGAAGATGCCAGGGTGTGCTGTCAATGAGAAAGCCTGTTATTCCCAACCAAAAACAGTTCCATTGGTATCGGCCCGGCCCTGCAAGCTTTATCGCAGGACTCAGGGTGTCATTAGAAGGGTCATCTGACTCATGAAGACTAGTATATTCCTTGGTTCACGTCAAGAACAGTGGTCCCGCCTCATCCTAAAAAAAAACATTCATAGACACAGCATTGAGTTTCACACATGAACATGATGAAAGAGTCCTTACATAACATGGGACCTTGAGCAGCTCACCCCATAAATCTTGAGGTCTCTTCAAAGCACATGCACGCCACACACTGAAGCATTTATGATTCACCGCAGACCTCATGAGCACGGGACCCACCGGGGCCCATTTGAAGCCCCGCTGGCCCTCTGAGATACTCAGATATTGGCTGTCTTCGGTAACCTAACTAGACTAATCAATTTTTATGAATAACAAAAACAATGCAAGGAATGTATTGTGTACCTCAACATTCTCAGTCCTCAACATTTTCAGCTGTAGTCTCCAACAATCAAACTAAAAACACACAAAAAAACATTCAACCTGAATGTTCAGGCTTCTACAAGAGAAAACTGCTGAACACAATGACACACACATGCCCAGGCAGGCAATTCTGGTGTTGCTTAATAATAAAGAAATGTGACATTTTGTAAAAACAAGCCATTCAGACCATTAATTTATTACCTCATTTTTGACCACAGGCCAAAGTAAACGCGCCCTGAAAATGTGCACTTGACCAGAGAGGTGTTAGGCACCGCTTCAGGGACAGAACACAGGTACCTCAGTGAGAGGACTCACTTCATCACCTGGGAACACGTGATTTTTACAAAATCACAGTCCGCCGTGGTCCTATCAACCATGTGGACTCTCAAAGTTCAAGAACCAAGGTTCAAAGGGGGAAAAAAATGACTTCCAAGTCAGCTCTTTAGAAGAAAAAGAAAGCAATGAAAATGCCCTGTACTGATTCATTTAGCGGTTTAGGCTGGACGTGAAAGGAAAGTTTCTGCTCTCAGCGGTCACATGATTTAGGGTCCCTCTGTTGATAAAGCAGCGGCGTGTCATCTGCTGCTCAGCCAACACCAGCTCATCTGCCGCAAGCCGAATCTGGACCTCGAAACAGCGAAAGGCAGGAAGGGGGCTGCTGGGCACAGCACTCCTGTGGTCTAAAGGCTCTCTGCTCTCTTGGCTGACTACCCCATTTTGTTAACCTCGCCCTCACACGCGTCACAGCTACAACCATGCAAACCATGCTTCAGGCAGCGAGCCATGTGAACTCCTCAGACCTTTACTGAGAGAGCTTCCTGATCAAAGATCCAGTACAAAAAAGGAGCAACTGGTTTGTGGGATGGAAAATCTGGTGTCTTCAGTGGTTCAGAACTTGAATCCAAATGTTAAAAGAAAAAAAATCTATCAACCACCCGTGGCAGCTGTCTTTAATTTTGAGCCACCACCTTCCTTCAAAAATATCCACTCTTCAGTCCCGTTTCCTTTGTGTAGGTAAACAGGATTGTCCCAAATGCCCCATTCAGCATTACAGCTCAGATAAACTGTTTTCCCACCGAGCGGCGTTATGATAACAAGTGTGCTGTGGGTACGATTATAGCTGGACAGCAAGCCTAGTAAACTGCTATGCTTTTGGCCTCACAATAATATTTATTCAAACCTATTTTAATTTTTATTCGGATCCAATGGTAAGAAATGTGCCATATCACCAGTGACTGAAGACAATCAGCAGGTCTTTTGCAGACTGGGGTCACTACGGACAACTGATTGGGTGAGTACTTGATAGATTACAGACAGACTAGATAGACATACAGACAGACAGACAGACAGATAGATAGACAGACAAGATAGAGAGACAGACAGACGATAGACAGATAGATAGACAGACAAGATAGATAGATAGATAATGTAGCTTTTAAATATGACCCTATCTGTCTGTCTGTCTGTCTGTCCTTCTATCTATCTTGCAAGAGAGATGTTCCACGCCCTGGGTAACCATAAGCGGTGATACCTTTGCAATGTGCATACACTGTACAAACGTCTAAACTGTGATGGTAAAGTTTTAGTGGACATTCTCTCCAGTCCACTCCAGCATTAGCATGTGCGCTCAGCCACAGGTCGCTCTGAGTTTTAATCAGTACTTTTGTGTGTATATTTTGTGACAGCCCCTAGATCCATTGCGTCGTATTGGGTTTCATGGCCCTGCTAACTCTGGCAGCTTTTTCCATGCCTCATTCAGGATGGTCTGCAGAAGAGTTTATTGTCTAAAAATAAATCAGGGCCTGCAAACAAGTCCAGACGTGTAACCAGTACAGACAGAAGTGGACGGCTTCTATTCTGGCTTCTCCTGCGGTTATTTTCACTTTTACGTTCATCTGGTCACATCAGACTGGCTTATCAGATGAACAAAAGGCAAATGTACTTGCTTGACTTGACTTGCTTTACGGTCATTTTTTTTTATTAGAGAACACAAAGATGGGGAACTGAACAGTGGTTGTCAAATTTTCACATATAAGTAGGCCAGGAGGCCCCTGTGCAGCCCTACATTATGGAGACAGTCAGGTTTTAATAGGTATTTGGTGTTTAGACACAGAGCATATTGCATGACTATTTGTTTACCTAATGATGTCTGATGATGATTTAGTCTGAAAGAAAACATATCATGTATAACTTGCAGTCTAAAAAATGCACTACACAGAATACACAATTACAGAATGCAGAATCCAGGCAGCTCAAATAACTCAATTTTAAAGCACAAGTATTATTGCACTTAATAACAGGTCTCAAATGTTGTTGTGGGGGCTGTGCTGCCTGAAAGCTAGCTGAAAAACTGCATGGTCCACAGATCTGACATGTACTGCAAGAACACACTATCAATCACATTCCACAGCACTGCACTGTGGCGAAAGAAGTACTTCATAAAGAGCACTGCAGAGCAGGCAGGACACCTGCACTTTTCACTTCATCAAGCAGATCCTGTCTTTCCAGTTGGCACAATCACACAATTAGATTATAGATTAATTGATCTGTCATCCCTTAATAAGCAACAGTAATAAGCGAGCTTCAAGCTGGCTTTCACCAGGCACGAGACACGGCATGCGATGACTCTGGGGAGATGTTCTTTGTGTATTCGCAGCAGGGGCAACACCTTCCAAGAAGAATGATTATAAACTCAGCAAAGAAAAACAAGAACATTTTGCCGGAACCGTGAAGTAGAACACTGATCATGGGATGGAATGTTTAGATAGCTGACAGGCAGGGTGCCCAACATACCAGGCATTGAAGGGGCTAATCCCATGGAATGTTTAGATAGCTGACAGGCAGGGTGCCCAGCATACCAGGCACTGCACGGGCTCATCCCATGGAATGTTTAGGTAGCTGACAGGCAGGGTGCCCAGCATACCAGGCATTGAAGGGGCTAATCCCATGGAATGTTTAGATAGCTGACAGGCAGGGTGCCCAGCATACCAGGGACTGAAGGAGCTCATCCCATGGAATGTTTAGGTAGCTGACAGGCAGGGTGCCCAGCATACCAGGCACTGCACGGGCTCATCCCATGGAATGTTTAGGTAGCTGACAGGCAGGGTGCCCAGCATACCAGGCATTGAAGGGGCTAATCCCATGGAATGTTTAGATAGCTGACAGGCAGGGTGCCCAGCATACCAGGGACTGAAGGAGCTCATCCCATGGAATGTTTAGGTAGCTGACAGGCAGGGTGCCCAGCATACCAGGCACTGAACGGGCTCATCCCATGGAATTGTCAGTTACTGGAATGTTCAGTCCCATGAAAAGTCATTTACTCTGCATGCAAACAGGTGGCGAACTAAAGAGCGGGCTGCTATGGTGTACAGAGATGCTACAAAGACAGAAACAGGGCAGGAATGCTTGAGACAGGCAGGCAGTTAGGTCGATGGGGACGGACCTGGACCAGAACTGTGTGATGGGCCCGGTAAAAGCCTCTAGCTAATACTTTTAAGCAAGAGATTCATAATTCATAAACTAGATATTTTAGATGACATGGCTTATCTTTCCACGTAAAGATACAACAGCAGAACACTGTAAACATCAGTGTAAATCCTAAGTGATTAAGCAGGTAGATTCATTCAGAAATCTGATGGGAATCGAGGCCTCAGGAAACTAAGCCTAACTCTAACCCAGAGGGACGCACGCCGGCAGTGTTTCTTATGGCGGTCAAAGTACGGAGAGCAGGAGCCTAACTGCATTTTCTCATGAAGCCTGAAGATGGAGAGATGGTGGGTAGGGGGGGGGGGGCTGGGGCGTGCGCTCACTAAAGAGGAGTCAGGAACTGATTACCTTCCGAGGCTCTGCGTATGGAATGGCTTTCAGCTTGAATCACCCTGAGCAGGTGGCGTCATCGAGCTCTGCGGTGTGTTTTATAGTCCATCCCCGGGGCGAGGGGGGGGTCACAGGAACCACAGAACCGCCCGCCTATGACAGACAACTTCATTTCAGTTTGACTGACACCTGTGTGCAATATTGGGTCAGAGGAAGATGAACAAGTGAAAACTGTACATATATGTATAGGGACTGAGGTGATCCGCAAGAATACATTCACCGTACATATATGTATAGGGACTGACGTGATCCGCAAGTATACATTCACCGTACATATATGTATAGGGACTGACGTGATCCGCAAGTATACATTCACCGTACATATATGTATAGGGACTGACGTGATCCGCAAGAATACATTCACCGTACATATATGTACTGTATAGGGACTGACGTGATCCGCAAGTATACATTCACCATACATATATGTATAGGGACTGACGTGATCCGCAAGTATACATTCACCGTACATATATGTACAGTATAGGGACTGACGTGATCCGCAAGTATACATTCACCATGAAAGTTAACATGCACAGTAATTTCTTGTTATAATGGCACAAATCCACATAAAATAAGCATACATGTTCGCTGTTATGTTATTCATATTTAGTGAAATAGGTTGTATTGACCGGAAGGTGAAATTTAGGACATTTCTATTGAACCATTCAGCCAGTGTTTAATCTGCCTTAACAGGCTTAGTGCAATATCTGGTGTCTGTGCACATTGCTAAATGCAATTAAAAAACCACAAAAAATGCCTCAACTGATGTTTATATAAAACTTTTGCTAAGGTAAATGATGTGGTAAAGAATTCAATTGGGTTAATATGAAAGCTCAGATTCTGAAAACTATTTGTTTCATCAGATGTTAAGTTCAGTTCCTCTCTTGGCACGCAACTGCTTTCATAGCTGCCCAATTGTGCAAATGTTTTTTAAACAATTAATGTAATTTTTAAAGAATAACGATAATGCTTTCTACTCCCGACTAATGGCATGAAAAACCTCAAGACAATAAAAGCTGCTGCTTTACGCTCAGTTATACGTTTCATATTCCAAGGCTTCAGACAGAAGTTGATGCTTAGAGCAAGAAAATCTGTCTGGGATCTAATGAGCCGCACTGTCTATGTTGCCGAGGCAACGAGGCACAGTGGAAGCAGCTGATTTCACTTTGGCATCTGAGAGTAATTTGTCCTCCCTGTGATGTCATAGACCTGAGCCTGGGGCTTCTTCCTACAGACTGCCTGCCAGATCCAAGCAGCACAGAAACGCCTCCGTGCCCAGCCGCCATCTGGGGTCTCTTTGCATTTTCATACTGTAAAATTGTGCCGCGGGCCGCGGTGCAGCTGGCGAGAGAGGATCAGGCCCAGCTGGAGCGCAGTGCTAACAAAACGGTCCGGCTAAGTGCCCAGAAGAAGTGGCCCGAGCCCCATGCCCAGCTGAAGCCTGAATCGCTTCATGGTTCTGCACTGGCAAGACAAATCCCATCCACCGTTCAGTTTCCCTACACATAAACACATAAAATACACCCACTTCCAATAAAAGCCAGGTAATGGGATTTAAGGAGAAGCCCAAGGTCTCACTAAGAGCAGCTCACTTCATTTAACCATGTCTGCAGCACATCCACCTCACGGAGATGTTTGTTCCCTCAACCTCATATGCTCTTCCCCATTAAGCATTTTAAAATGTCAGTCATATAAACACAATGTCTATTGTTTACACTGTGTGGTAAGTAGTTTCCAAGAAGCATCTAATTAAAAGATTGCAACCATATTACTAAAACATTAAAAATTAGGACCAATAATCTGTTTAAAACAAGCTTAAACATCCTTGGAAAAGCATGGAAAATTAACAGATGTAAGAAGGATGATTAGCCAAACCGCGTGTAACTATAACACTCCCACTCATCTGCCCCTGGTCAGGCCACTTCATTATCCTTGCTGGTTGCTTGTACCTATAGAACATTTCTGCTGTGGAAGAATGATTCCCTTGTTTATTAAACCTGTTTATTATATCTTATGAATAAAACATGCTATGTCTCTAAAACTTAACTAGAACAGACCTTAGCTGAAGCTGAATTAAGCCCACAACATCTTTAAACCTGGGCTTGAAAACAGCTTAATTCACATTTACACATGACAGTGCCATTTAGTACTAACCAGTCTTCGCATGGCTCGGTATGGACTGGCATGGCTCGGTATGGAACGGTATGGAACGGCATGGCTCGGTATGGAACGGCATGGCTTGGTATGAATTGGTATGGAACGGCATGGCTTGGTATGGCTCGGTATGCCTCGGCTGCTGTAGTTTCTGACTTAGGTCACATTGCCGCCCCATAAAAGGCAGAAGTCTCATCTGAGGCCACACGCTCTCTAGCCTGACCTGCGTGTGGAGTCAGCGAGTTCTGCTGCGGCCTCAGTGGCACCCCTTGGGCTGCCCGGCATTCTGTAGCCTATCTTGCACGTGAAGTCACTGAGTTCTACTATGGCTTCTGTGCAGAAGTCCCTGTAATGACTTTTTCAGTGACTCTTGGCCTCCAAGCTGATTGGATAAAGGGCGGCTTTCTGTCTGGAATCTCTCACTGTGGGGAGTCCAGGAAGACAGGCTTAGATTTCACCCCCACCCACGCCTCTACCAGGACCACTCTGTCAAGTCTGAACCAGAACCAAAACATCCTCTCCTCGAGAATGATACATCACGGGAACGTTTACTTAGAACAGCTGGCCCATGTGACCTTCTGAACCCTCCCCACTGGAACCCAGAGGACTTGACCCCTGACACTGAGCAGGAATAAGGAACTCAGTAAGGAACTCCATAACTCAGATTGGCCAGGAGAGCTCTGAGATGTGGAAGGTTTGGGGCTTTTTCCTGTTCGGTTTGCCTCAGAAACAAGTGCTTTTTGGTGAATATTATGAATTGCTATTATGCCATTTATGAAGCTAGTGAAAATACCTCTCAGTGTATAATACAAGATGAGCTGGGATGCTTTCAGTGAGCCTCATTCTGCAGAGTAAATCGCATTGTGCAATAAGTTATCTCCATGTAGAGAAGGACAATGTCTGTGGAGGAGGTTGATGGTAAAGGGTCATAAAATTTCCAGATTTGATTCAGTTTAAAACAGCACAGATAATATTTAAAGCGAGAAATAACTTACTTCCAAATAAAATAATGAAATTGTTTTCAGAAAGAGAGGGAGGATATAATTTAAGAAGGAAATCAAATTTAAAAATCGATTGTGTTACAACGATATTAAAAAGAACGTGTGTTTCAATAACAGGAGTTAAATTATGGAACAGTTTTACAGAAGAATTAAAACAAAGTAAAAACATAAGTCATAAGTGCTTTTAAATAAATATATGGATGAAGAAGAGCAGTTTCACTCAGGATGGTAATGGTAATGCCAAAACTTTCTTTTTGAAAGAAATGTGTTATTTGGTGTGTTCAGTCTTTATATGACAGTAATAGTGTTGTTTTGTTGTGTTGTCTTTTCTTTATTTGACAAAAAGTGTTTAAAGTGAGCTGTGAATAATTGGATGGGGGTTAGAGCTAAATAGAGTAAATATACTTCAGCCTACTCCCTGTCAAACATAAAAGACTGGAAATATGTTGTGTAAATATGGTGAAGGTGAATATGTGAATGTTTATAAGCAATAAACAAACAAACAAACAAAATAATACATTCATCCCTCTTTCTTAATGAAAAGCATTTGGAAGAGTATCAAACAAAATGAAGCTAGGTGACATCATTTAAAAATAATCTGAAGGGCTTGTTGGAATTGATGCCATATGTTACACAAAATAGCCCTCTGATAACCTATTTAAATTCAGTGGGGCCTGTTTTTCTGGTCTGTATACACCCTTGTAAACAGAAAGGGGAGCCCTGCTTGCACTAAACGTTTTCTGCATTGCCTCTACATGTTTTGTTCCATATTTAAGCATTTTTCCTAATGAAGGTAACAGTCTGATGCAGAAGAGTGATGAATATCAGTTTTATCTTAATGTTTGTTGGTATTTGAAATGTAGAGACTACAGGCAAGTGTTACGCCCAGACAGGTGACCATACCCACTTAGGAGAGACACGGCTGTAACCACATCGCACAGACTTTACTGCCGCATAAAGCGGCCGAGTCTGAGAAGGCGGTGCGAAGTATCTCGTCTGTCATTTCTCCCTGGATCCCTCGTCTCCCCGGCTCCCACCTGTTCCTGCCTCTCGTCCTTCCCGTCCCCTCATCTGGTGTGCCAACATAGGACTGACCACCCCGGCTTCTGACTCTGTTGGACCGTCCCCAACTACGTTTTTTGCTTTGTGTCTTGGCTTTGGTTGTATCAGAATTCTAAATAAATTTAAATATGCGCTACATGTCAATTCTCAGATGAACAAAAAGCAAAACCAAAGCCGAAGAAACCAGGGAATGTTACTACGGCAACAAACAGTCAGAAATGACAGGTTGTCTTGACCTTACTGGCTACACTGAACAAGTATGAACAAATCAGGCAAGTTTCATCCAGAGGCATGAATGATGAGCTGCTTAGAGTACGACAGGTTTGGAGAGAGTCTGAAAATGGGGCAGAGGGCTGCTAGTCATCCACTGTGTCTCTGGGCACAAAACACTTCACTCATCATCCCCCAGCTTTGTGAGCAGAGCACGTCTCGGCTGCAGAGAATATAAAACAGCCCTGTCTGAAGTAACGATGTTGATGGATCACCTGGATACCCCAGCAGGTTTTTGTGCGGACGGACCCCCATCTCTAATGAGTGCAGGTGTTTCTGCCCAACCCTGCTGCAGTAAGGCTCCCCCACGCACCATGCAGCTGGGACCTCAGCAATGATCCATCCCTGCATCCTGGGCTGTCAGTCAGACAGCCAAACACAATTCTCTCCGCCATAAGCCCAAGCAGAGGTGACTATTGGACAAAATGTCAGTTTGATTAATGCCAGACCTCTGGTTCAGGTTTATGATGGTTTCACATCATAGTGCAGGTCATTTGAGCAACATCTGACAAGCAGGATCAATAGCTGCTTGAGGTTTCCCCTATTACCTAGCCAATGGACTTGGGATTTGCCCCATCTTGTGGCCAAACAACTTACAGTTTGCCCCACTGGAGAGTCAACACACTTGTTTTTCTGCCCCATCTGACCAAAACACAAAACATTTGTTTCATTGTGTAACTAGCACACTTGAGGATTACATCATTGGGTAGCCAGCAAGCTTGATGGATGATTACATCACTGGTTAGCCAGCAAGCTTGAGGATTACATCATTGGGTAGCCAGCAAGCTTGAGGTTTGCCCTATCGTGTAGCTAAATCATAAACAGAATTTGCAGGTTTGGTTCCAGGTACGGTATTAACAAAAAATAAACAACTATGTACATTAAAGCATTCAGGAACCAACTAAAGAAATCCAACCAGAATTTTCACATTACCTAGGAACTGTAGAGTATGATAATTTATCATTTCAGAGCAAGGTATATAGAAGGATGTAATTAGGGGTAATAACATACCCAGCATCCTAGAATCAAGTTGGGAGCCAGAGATTCATAAAGCCAACAGGGGAACCTCTTCAATTCTCACAGATTAGAACCTGTTTCAGAGGCACTGATCTTTTGACATCTACAGGAATCTACAGGGAGCCTGTGTAAGTCGGCCTCTCATGCCCTCGTCTCATGTGGAACATTCCCAAAAGGAACACGCCCAAGTCCAGATAGACCTTCATATTACAGGACCACCTTGCTCTTCACGGATCGGATTTCAAACACTGGAGTGAAAGATGTGTTTAAGCGCTAATACCACTGGGAAACACAGCTATCATTGCATGGCCTTAGACAACATTCACAGACTTTAAGACCAAGAATGCAATAAATCTTAATAATGCACTTGTTCTGTTAAACCAAAAGAAACCAGTGATTAGTCAGGGACCATAGGACACATATAGATGTTCACAAAGACATCAGTCAAGCTTTCTATAATAAGAATAAGAAGAAGAGTATTATTATTATTATTATTAATTAACACTGTGATGTTAATTACAAACAACCGAGAAAAGACACCTGCAGATCCAAAAGATCCAACTTCCCTGTACTTATTGAGTTACCATGATACTCTTGCATCGTCAATGCACCTAAGCCACGCCTCTCCGCTGCTTTTCCGTGCACCTAAGCCACGCCTCTCCGCTGCTTTTCCGTGCACCTAAGCCACGCCTCTCCTTCGCTGCTTTTCCGTGCACCTAAGCCACGCCTTATAGACAAAAAGCTACAAGAAACATGAAAGGCTCCTAGGAAGATGAACTAGAAGATTAATGTAGGCAGTTCCAGTGCCCTTTAATATAAAACAAACAGCCGTTAAGCAAGTGAGTGGCGCTTTGGTGTAAATATGTCAACAAGAGGAAGCCCTGAGAAAGGACTCTCAATGTGCAGCCTGTCCAAGCGCTGCAGTGCTGCGTGTCCTTAGAAAAGCTTGCAGGGGGCGGGGCTCACAGCACGGCTGCCCCCTCCACACAGCGTAAATGTCAATACTTATTGATGGTCTTAGAGTAAGTGATAGAAAAGAAATTTTAAATGATTTTAATAACTATTTTATTTCCTCTGGCTCTCTTTATAATTTTAAAAATTCTACTGAAGCATCACCAACACTTGAAAGAACCACTGACAATATCCAGGTTGTTAATTTTACTCATTTTACTACAACAGAGGTATTTAGGGCTCTAAAACAACTCAATTCTAGAAAACCAGCTGGCCCAGATGGTCTTGAACCGCTTTTTCTAAAAATCGCAGCTGAGATTATAGCTGAACCACTGTGTCATATCTTTAACCTTACTTTGACTTGAAATGAAATCCCCATGGAGTGGAAATCTGCCCTTGTTACTCCTCTTTTAAAAGTGTCACGTTGTGCGAACGACGAGCGGGCAAGGGAGGCGAGAGCAGCCAGGTTGAGGGAGGAACGGGGTTTATTAAGGGTCGAACAGACAGGACTGGTACTCACACAGGGGATTGACGACAATGACAGATCTGGGGGAACTAACCAAGACGCAGACTAAATACACAGGACAAGCTGAGTCCAACGAGCAACAGGTGACAACAATCAGGCAAAAACATGAGGTAACGAGGTGGGCGTGGCACACAGGAGGATCATACGGCGCTAGGCATGACAAAAAGGAGGTGATCCAAGTATTTTAAACAATTATAGACCGATCTCTAAACTTTCAGTCCTGGCAAAGGTGCTTGAATCCTTGGTCAGTGAGCAAGTTAAAGAATTTTTGGCCACAAACTCTATTTTGTCTCCATTTCAGTCAGGTTTTCACAAAAATCATAGTATAGTAACTGCTGCTTTGAAGGTTATAAATGATATAACTGAAGCTCTTGATAAGAAGCAAAGCTGTCTTTCTCTTTTTATCGATTTTTCAAAGGCATTTGACACTGTTAATCATATTATTTTAATAAAATCTTTCAGCTATCGGTTTTTCTCAGAAAGCAGTTGGGTGGTTTGCAAATTATCTCACTGGCAGAACCCAGGCAGTTCAGATAGAGGGTTCTTGCTCTGAGGTATTGGAAATGCAAAAAGGTGTCCCTCAAGGCTCAGTGCTGGGTCCTTTATTGTTTATTATTCATATAAATAATATTGGACATAATATTCCAAACTCAACTTTTCATTTTTATGCAGATAACATTATTATATACTGTGTAGCACCCACTCTTGCTGAGGCCTTTCAGTCCTTACAATTGGCATTTGATAGAGTGCAA
>JAODJW010000036.1:3893901-3913843 GCA_026777045.1 Hyperopisus bebe | reverse complement strand
GTTTATTGTATTTTTCTCTGCTGCTGCCTTCTTGGCCAGGTCTCCCTTGGAAAAGAGATCTTTGATCTCAATGGGACCAACCTGGAAAGGAAAAAAGACATGAGTTTAGTAGAGAAGATGAGCTGCACTTCTGCATCTCGGCAGGAATCCGCATGAGCCTGTCATTAAGCCCTGGCTAACCCTCACCTGTTCTCAGAGCTCACTGTCATATTGTGTAAAAGTGATTTACCCCACAGCTACGCCAGTAGACATGTGGACCCCCATCCCAAGAGAGGATCTAAATTTCAGCTGGGGGGAGGTTTATGTGATTCCTCAATTTATGTCAGCCGCAAAGAATGCTAAGTATGCTCTGTCCTCCTACAGTCATCACACTGCATTCTTCAAAGAGATCTCCACTGAGATACTTTCAAAATCACTGAAAACCATGAGAAATCATTTATTTGTCTTATTTGCTCCAAGCTGATTATCTGAATCCTGCTTAATCGGCCTGTGCACAGCATACATACTGGCTTCAGCATGGTGTTAAAGCCAAAGCTACGCCCTTCCAAAGGAGGGTGTAAAGAGAGGCACCCAGATCAGGGGCTGGTTCACCTCCATCGTGTCTGCGGCCCATCGCGTTCATCTGCGGCACTAAACTTTAACGTCCCCCAGAGACACCCGCACAATGAAGAATATATCCCTTATTGCTGGGCAGTATTTTATAAAACAAGCAGCCTTGTTCTAAAGGCAGGTTTCCCACAGCACCTGGTACCCATAACAGCTAGTGGGCCAGGGGCCCGATTCATAATGAACTGTTCCAGTGCCTGAGCAGGCGGTTCTAGCTCATAAACGGCAGCAAGAACCAGAGGGTTCGGGTTGGATTGCTAACACCTGTCGCTTACAAAGCAGCAGACAGTTAAAGCAGCACAATTACACTCCGTAACACAGGAGTTACAGGAGGCCATTCTGCACACTACCCTGTCAAAGACGTTTATCTATTACTGTGTTAATCACCAGAGAATAAAAGTCCCTGTACACATTTAAAGAACTGATCAACATATAGTATCAAACAGTGACTTTTGGGTTGGGATGGCAAACCAGATCTAGACAAAAGTGGGTTTGGTCATTGAGTGGCAGATTTATTAGGAGAAAGGTTTCTCTGTATTAGGAGTTATGAAGTGTGGAGTAATACATGCAAACAATATAGGTGCTGTTTCTCCAGAGGCAACAGAAATCACAAGAAGCATTTCACTGCAAATGTCCCTGGCTGGAATCGGGATCTCTGCGGTACTGGGAAGGGCATTACAAAGGAACATACCAAGTTACTACTGGGAGGGGGGGCAGGTGAGCTGTATTATGGCCATTGATCATCGTCATCTGACTCTCCCTCCGACAGGAATGCCATACCCACCCATTCACCAGCTAAATCACTGCCTTTCCCACATATCAGCCAGTCACTACATCTCTGTAATATCAGCCAATTCAATTCAATTCAATTCTCTCACCTATCGGCCAATCACTGCATGTCACATAAGGCATTTAACCTTGATCTGCTAGGCCACTGCATGCTAGGCCCGATTCTCTTCATCTCTGGGCCGCGGATAACACAGCATCTCTGATGCTTACAGAAACGGTTCGTTGACCTAATTCACTGAGGCACACAGTTTCCACATTTTAAAACAATGGCTTAAACAGGAAAACCACATCGGTCTGGGTGTTTTCCAGATCAGATACTTAATTACCCCCAGAGCCTTTCACGGAAATAATAACAATAATAACCACTGAAACACTAAGGATTACAATCAAGCCTGTCAGTCACATCCGCTGTTTGCAACAACTTATTTCTATTGATATCAAATCCGGAGCTCTTTGGAACACTACCGGTGGGCACATTGCAGTCGTGCTTCCTGTAAGTGGGGGTCTAAGGAAGCATGACGCGGAATGAATCTGCAACATCCTTAATGCTACAGAAGGGCAGACGGCAGCCCCTGATCCAGTCTGTTGCATAAACTGCCTTCAGGGAGTTTGTTTGTGTGTTTGAGCCACATTGGCAGTCAGAGACAAATGCTTCCAGTCTCGACTTTAAGTGATTGCAAGACGGAAATATAATCACGATTACATTATGATTAATGATTACAAGGTGAGTAACGATTACAGTATGATTAATGATTACAAGAATCGAAACATGCTTAGTGTACTAAAATTTTCACATTTATTTTCACATTTATTGTTATTTACCAGGACCCCTGCTCTATTGTGTACTGCTTGATAAAGCCCGAGAGTAATGTACCTCTGAGCACCCACGGACCCGTGCTCTATGGAGTACGACCGCTTGATGTGACTCTGTACAGCACTTTGGTCAATCTTGGTTGTTTAAAAGTGCTTTATAAATAAACTTGGATTTGATTGGGTTCGATAAAGGCTGGGAGTCATGTGCCCAAGTGTCCATGAACAAGTGGGAGCTGTATTTCACTGAGGAAGTTTTACCCACAGTGACACTTCAAGTACAACAGGTAATGAACAACAAACTCCGGTTCTGAAACCCATGATCTCATGGAGGAACTAGACACCTCCATATGTGCAATCACTGAAGGTTAAAACATAAATTCAGCTTTCATGCACTTTGTAATTCTTTTTTTTTTTTTTATCAAGCTGCAAACTAATTTGCATGCTTGTTCTGAAGAGGAAAAATCCGGTACCAGAGCCCAAAACATGAGCCTCAGGACGTCTACATGAAGGTGTGGAGCACTGAACTTGAGCTACATGGGCCAGCATTTACTGCATATTTGGGACTCATCAGGTTTAGAGACCAAGAGACAGATACTTACGTGAAGTTCCAGCATCATCGTCACACCAGTGAAAGGGCAGGGAGTCATCTGCAAAGGCATGTTGAACGCAGCAACCAAGGATTGTCTCTAGGTCCCATGTGCTGTTGGTCACAGGGTGGAGAGGTGGTCCTTTTCTGTGATAAGAAGATTTGGACTTGGACTAGCATTGTACACAAAAATGTAGCACAAACCAAGTGGTATATTGCCAGATAATACCTCACTTCATGTGGCAGATCGGTGCGGTTTCCCGGGAATCCAGAGCCTGCATCTATAAAATCAGCAAGCCCCTAACTCCCATCCAGGTGCAACAGCAGTGTAACACAATATTGCTTCTCTTGGCACTTGCTATAAGAAATTATAGTTGAACATTGTTCAAAAAAGTTGTCTCACAACTTTAAAAACAGTATATTTTTATTTTAAAATATTTGCTAAATACACATAAAGAAGAAAAACATGTTTTACCCAAAACAAACATCTGTAAATTTAATCCCTTGTAAAGAATGAAAAAATGTCACCATCTCCAGTGCTGTGGATATCATAATATATCAAATAATTAATCATAATTATAATTAAAACAACCCCAAGTCAGCCCTGAAGAGGTGCATTACTATACAAAGACTTGGCAGCATCTGTTTAATTTAAAATCAATCATTATGTAAATATTATTGGTAAGATATGAAAAAGAAACTAAAGGAATTCTGTAAAAGCCCCTGGTCCCAAATCTGTGCCAATGAAAATGACATTAACGTTCAGCACTACAGAAAAGCCTGGTTCATCCTGTTAAGGGAGAATTTTAATCCCAAATCAAATCAAATCACTTTTATTGTCATGCCACCTGTCACCAGTACGCTGTACACCAATACATGTGAGTGAAACGCTTGTGTGCAAAGCCTCGCAAAGCAGCCGTAGTACGACACGAATTAACAATCAAAGTCCGACTATATAACATATAAAACATTTGACAAATCTATGTATGTACAAAAGTGTGTGCAGTGGTGCAACAAGAATGTACAGTTAATAATGTAGAGAAGAGCATCATGTGCAACGTGTGGTAAATGGCTGAGTGTTGGTGCCCATTGTTAATGGTCAGAGGTCAGCAGTCTGATGGAGATGCAAACGTCACACAAAGCCAGAGGAAGAGACTCGAACCCAGGGCCCAGAGGGCGTGAGGCAAAAGTGCCAACCACTGTGCCACCACACCAGAAAACACACATAACAGAGTAAATATAGTCACAGCCAAAAATGTTGCCGGAGCACTTTATGGTTAGTAAAGGTACCTGGTACTAATGCATGCTGGAGAACCTCTGCACATGATGGAGGCTGACCCATGTTCAAGGGCGTGTTCCTACATTGTGATGTCTTCAAATTCTATTCTCTCCAGTCAAGAGATCTGCAAAGAATTATACTGGGAAGGAAAGAGTAAGGCAGTTGGGCTGGAGAGTGGAGAGGCTACGGTCTGTATGAACGTGGTCCCCCAGCCAGGCTCTGTGCCTTAAGGGCTCCCTGTGACTGGACCTGGGATTAGACTCAGCAGATGCCACAGGCACAGTCACCATATTGCTTTTGTAAGACAGTCACGAGATGTGCAAAGTATTATGGGAGCATTTTCTCGAACTGAGCTAATGTTGTCATGTTATCGAAAGTAACACATGCAAGTACACCGCAATGTGAACCACAGGGCAAGCATAGCAGATGAGAACAACTAGAACATTTACAATACCCAGAATTCCAAAGCTCTGGTGGACTGGAACATCAAGCTCTTTTGGGATTTTAAATATAAACTCCAAATTGGCCTTTCTGTTTTTTAAAATGATAACATTTTGTGTGTGTGTGTGTGTGTGTGTGTGTGTGTGTATGTGTACACACAATGGCAAAATCGCCAAATGATGCACTTCTCAGAACACAGTCCTGTCCTTAAAAGACGCATCACTGCATTGATTCTGGTGATTGAATCAACACTGTAATACATTATTGATGGTAATTGTTAACTGACACTTTGCGCTAATCCAGTTTGCAAAATGTCTCATAGGAACACTCCACCTTCGGATACCGGGGGAAATCTGTATGTAAATAATTATATTCACAATGTTCATACAGTCTTTACACACCAAGTAAAATGTGCTTATTTTAGCAAAATCCTAATTTTCGTCATTAGGATGGAGAACGCATTCAGTAACACACATAAAGCACATAAAACTATAAGGAGCTGAATCTTATTGAGTCGTCTGCTTCCAGATGAATTCTGTCTCATCCTCAGCCGTGATGTGACAGCATATTTCTGAGTTAAAATGCCTCTTACTCACTTCCCAGTGGATGTAGCTAATCCTTGCATGTCTTTTCAGGCGACTTGATTCGAAGCCCCCACATTCCAGCACAGAGGCGCAGTGGCTAACCCCCCCCCATCTACACTGTCTCTCGGCACACCTGTCGCGCTGCTTGGCTCGCATGTTGACTTCTCTCTCCCCTTCCAGGCAACGCCTGATGTTCCTCCAATTACCGTCCTCCTTGGGCTCTTTGCGCTGGTTCACATGCCGCACTCTCAGTCTCTCAGAAACGCTCTGCTGGCAGCTTGGACATCTTCACCCCTGCTCTGACATGTCCACATGCTCACACATACTGCAGTTAAAAAGCAGAGGGAGCTTTGAATGCTGGTCTCTGCGGCTCCTCACAGTCCCACAGCTGGCAGGAACCTTCGACCGTTTGGTTTGGTTTCAGTCAACACAGATTAGGAATCGGACAAGACAAAAAAGCACAAGGTCACTGCAGAACATTATTGTAGGTTTGAGTGCAGCTGTGGTCCTTCAGGGCCCATAATGATGGCGTTCCCGTTCTCCCTGGCATGCATTAATTAATCTGAGGAATTACTGATCATCAACCTCCCAGGATGCCGCATTTACTCTCATTTGTAACCAGCATGGGTGGCCTGGAGGGCAGCTCTGCTGCTTCGCACCTCCAGGGTGGCGTGTCTGAGGGCAGGCCAGGCTGAGAGGGCAGGCCAGGCCGAGAGGGCAGGCCAAGCTGAGAGGGCAGCTCTGCTGCTTCGCACCTCCAGGGTTGCGTGTCTGAGGGCAGGCCAGGCTGAGAGGGCAGGGCAGGCCAGGCCGAGAGGGCAGGCCAGGCTGAGAGGGCAGGCCAGGCCGAGAGGGCAGGCCAAGCTGAGAGGGCAGCGCTGCTGCTTCACACCTCAAGGGCTATGTATCTGAAAGCAGACCAGGCCCGGAGGACATAGAGTTTGCACATTTAGCATCTGTTCATGCTGGGTTCCGGTGGCTCTGCTTTTGCCCACTGAAATGCTGCGGTGTGTGTTCAGTCAGGCTGTGGTTCCTCCTTCTTCACCATAGTCCCCTACAGATAAAAGTGTCTTAAAAATGTTTGGGACGTTCCAGTCACTGTGTAGGAGGCCGCAGTGTTGTGTTCTTTCTAAGGCTGGATATTTTTATTAAGCAGTACCTTAAAACCAAGAGCTTGGCAGCCTTCCTAGCCTTTTACCGGATCCGTAAGTGAGGTTCTGCTCCAAGAGCCACAGGTATCACTGCAGCTGTCAGCCAGAGCGGCTCTGTGATGGAGCCAATCTACCGGAGACTATGGCGAAGCTGCTTGGTGATGCTCATGTGATAAGTCTAGGGAGGGGGCATCAAGTGGCTGCCAATCCCCCCCAAAATAAGCATGTGTGGAAGGAGTTATGGATGTGCATAAAAGCACACAGCAGCATGTACAGTGTCAGCAGCAGCAGAGTTATTACAGTTAAATTAAAACAGGACACAGCAGGCTAGTCTAAAATAGCAGATCTTCAGTGAAGCCCATCCAAGCCTCACCTGCACTCACTATGTCTTTAGACGAATGCAAATATGGCATGTGAAAAATTGCCTTAACCCCAAAGTAATGTGCCTTCCATAATTTCCAGATCATTTCCATTAGTTCTCTTTCTTTGCTGAAACAATTTGTTATGGAGGCAAATGATAGAAAATTAAGCTTGACCGAAATGTGCATTTTGTGCACCACTGGCATCAGGATGGAAATCACCTTTTACATTCATAGTCTTTCCATTATTAATCAGAACCAAACAAAGAAAACTATAGAGAATGCTAATATCTGTACCCAAAAATATACAGGCCTAGATACAGGCCTTAGTGTTACTGTTAACTGCAATGCAGCTTCCACCAAGAAGTTTGTTTGGAAACAATAAGCATATTTACAAGATGCTGGGAGAGAATCAACCTTGAAAAATAAGCCTTGATCATTGATTTTGCAAGGCTTCCCTGCACAAAGACTTCATAGTCAAAAAGAGCTAGGAGCGCAGGATAGCAGTCTGCCGAAAGGGCCGCGTGCTTTATGAGGCGTCCCACGTCGGTCGCATCCCCAAATAGGGTAAACCACTTTTTCAAGCCTCCCCATAGTTAATAGCAAAAACAGCAATTAAAAAAGGGGGGCAGTCTGGTGAAAAACCGCATTAAACTGCGTTCTGTAAAGAGGCGGCTTTTACTACATGCCTGAAGCAACACAACTGACACGATGAAAGAGTTAAAACCAGAAAGGGCTTTTTTTTAAAGAACAAAATACCATTCAATTAATTAGGAAACATAAGCCAGACAAAAATGAGAAGGAAAACATTCAGTGCCTCAGATTTATATACTCAGCTGTTGTCTGAACGTTGACCTTACAGTCCAGCATTCACTCTGTAAAGCAAGGGTGTCAAACTCCAGTCCTGGGGGGCCGCAGCCCTGTGTAGCTTAGTTCTTTCCCTGTTCCACCACAAATGATTCAGCTCAAGAGCTGTGTGGTAATTAGCACAAGGACCTGAATCAGGTGTGTTAAATGAGGGGAAACCCAAAATTGTGCAGGGCTCCAGCCCCCCAGGACTGGAGTTTGACACCCATGCTGTAAAGCATACTGGGAGAGTGGGGGTGTTACCATCTGTCCTGGTCAAATTGCTCATGTACCAGGAGGACTATGATCACCAGTAAACAAGAAAAACATCAGTAAAATGTGACAAGATGTTGAGTCTGTTGTCTAAGTAACAAATATAGAATAAGAGCATGAAATCCAAGAAAGTGTAAAGCTTATAGCTATTGCTCACGTCAGCACAACTGTCCCATTGGCCATGGTGTGCTTCCCTGGCTAGCACCACCTAGCCTGGCTGGGCTCCTCACTGCCGATGAACTGGGCCGTGGGTCACAAGCTGCGGAGAAACCGCAGTGAAGCAAATGATGAACTGCTTCAGAAATCCGGAGTGGAGAAGACAGGTTGACGATTACTCCACAGTCATACAACTTATTTTCCATAAAACAGCGAGTGTGTGTGAGTGTGTGTATGTAGGCTAGGAGATGCAGGGGGGGGCAGGGGTGTGAGGAAACTCCTGTTCTACAGAACACGGTGATGTCATTCCTCCCATCATTCCTCCTCTGCACCGCCTTTAGCTGCAAACCTGTTAGCCGCACTACTCAAAAAAAGAGACAGAAAAGACAGATGGAAGGACAGAACATTAGCTCAACTTTATGTCACATGTATAGTTTCAGCAACATTTGAAAATATGGTTTCAATACCCAAGTTGAGGGTTTCAATCAGTCAGTCATTATCTCAATGGACACTGGACATCAATCATTATGACCACTGGAAATGAACTGCGATTTGTGACTTTTTTTTAGCTGCCAGTGAAAGAAGAGTAAATCATAGTCTTTCCGGCCTGCTCGCCCTTCTGCCTGTGACGCCCTTCCGGCCTGCTCGCCCTTCTGCTTGTGGCATATTTCCGGCCTGCTCGCCCTTCTACCTGTGACGCTCTTCCGGCCTGCTCACCCTTCTGCTTGTGGCGTATTTCCAGCCTGCTCGCCCTTCTGCCTGTGACGCTCTTCCGGCCTGCTCACCCTTCTGCTTGTGGCGTATTTCCGGCCTGCTCGCCGTTCTGCCTGTGACGCTCTTCCGGCCTGCTCGCCCTTCTGCCTGTGACGCCCTTCCAGCCTGCTCGCCCTTCTGCCTGTGACGCCCTTCCGGCCTGCTCGCCCTTCTGCCTGTGACGCTCTTCCAGCCTGCTCGCCCTTCTGCCTGTGACGCCCTTCCGGCCTGCTCATCCTTCTGCCTGTGACGCCCTTCCGGCCTGCTCACCCTTCTGCCTGCGACGCCCTTCCGGCCTGCTCGCCCTTCTGCCTGTGACATCTCTCCTTCATGCCCTGCTGTTGTACCACTGTTCATCCTGCCATCAGAAGCAGCACCACACCTCCAGGGTGTGAGTCTGCCTGCCTTCCTGCGCACCCCCCCCCCCCAAGACACAAATGTTAGAATTTGGACAGTATGAAATGGAACTTTGCCATCTTGCTCATTGGACTTCCTCTGCGGGCCCCTGAAGGATGGGCTCCCCCTTTGAGTCCGTTTCCTCCCAAGGTTTCTTCCTTCTAAAGACTTTTCCTTGCCACTGGAGGCTTAAGGCAGGGATAATGCAAAGCACTTTGAGACAATGTAATTTTGTGAAAATGCGCTACACAAATAAAACTGAATTGAACTGAACAACCTGGATGGGATGCCAGTTCATTGTAGGGCACACATACTCACACACTATTAACAACGTCAGTTCACCTAAACCACATGTTTTTGGACTGCAGGAGGAAACCAGGGCAACAGGAATGTTCTCATCGGGGTGTACAATATAAAACATCCACATGCACGTCTCCTGCAGCCGTCGCCATGTTTCATTTTCCCACTTAAAAGAATCCTCTGCATGTTCTCTCAGTATTTCTGCTCTTTAAATGCTGTACTTAAGTTTTAAGCAACGCTGTGGGAATGGAGTGAACACTATTCATTAGCCAGAGAGTGCCTGCTTTGGCAAAGCGGCCATATGGCCAATAGATCCTTCTCTGTTCATGCTCACATTTAAATGCACCGTATATACATGTGTTTTATCAGCCAGTAACGATTCCAATGGGCAGTCCATCATATATATAATAGAAATAATCTTTGTCAAGCCCAGGGATTGGGGTTTTTAGTCTCTCAAATATGATTAATCACATGGGCTTTGGCTTATGTGGGTCACTGATTGCAGTGGTGGAATAGTAGGTAAAACAATAGCATTCATTCATAGTTAATGCTGACTTGTGTGGTCTGTTGTGTTGGTGAAAGGAACAATGGACGGATCTCTCAGGCATTAACAATGAGCAGCCCAGGAGTTTACGGGTCGTAGGTAATGGCCACATCTGTGTTGCAGGAAACATAGGAAGAAAAATGCTATAACATAGCAAAGAGGGGTTTGTGATTAATGTGCTTATTTTATGGTTTATTTGGAGTCATTTTGGGTGTGATGACACACGGCCCTCTTAAACTTATCAAGTATGCAACGCACTGGTTTACATGTAATCATGCTACACATATAAGAAGATCCCATTTTTTACCAAATATCTCTGAATTTGTCTGTTACATCCAGTAGTTCCTGGATACTCTTGTTTCCCAAATTTCCAGCAAACACTGCACCTCTGCAAGTGATCTCTTGTTAAATGTTTGTTGCTACCTCATCTGTGCAGCTATCCCAATCTGTTCCTTCCAGGCCCAGTTAATGTAGTGTACATGTGCACGTGTGTGTGGCAGTCGCATCACTGACGGCGTGTTTGTGCTCCGTGCTCAGGCACAGCTAGTTTTCACACTGAATGTGCACCATGCCCCACCATTCCTCATCCAGTGGCCCCGGGCACAGTTCAGTGTACTGTGGCCAAGCACGGTACGGAGCGATCACACTAGTCAAACAAACTAGACTTTGGGGGTCAAACGTGGGGTGGGTCACTCTTACCAATTCATCCCCCACACCCATCAAGTTTTAATTAAATGCCAAGGGGGTGATTCCAAGCTCTGCCACCCCACAGCCTGACCTCAGGCCCTCCCCACCACCGCATGAATGTCACAGAAGATGAGAGAGCTCCTTTGTGTTGACATAGAGAACAGTAACGTGTTACCGCTTCAGCACCGTAGGCTGCAGTACATCTCCAGAAGCTTCCGCATCTGCATTCTTCATTAAGCATCATGCTGCTCATGGCTAAAAGAAAATCTTGTGATAGACCACTGGAGCAATAAAGTGAGAGAACTAAACAAAAAAATTAACAAAATCATGAAGGCTCACAAGTTTCTCATTTGCTAATAGTTATTCATGAGGAATTATCAAGACCTGCACAATGTTTCAGAAAGGAAGTGTAACAGTAGCACAGAAAACATAACGTACATGAATGGTTCTCCAAGAGGTACAGGGCTTCCAGGAAGTAAAGCGGTAAAGGGTTTCCAGGAAGTAAAAGGCCTTCAAGAGGTAAAGGGCCTCTGAAATATTGGCCCACAAATTATCATGCACCAGATCACAGAATAAAGCAGCTTTCAGATACTTCTCTTAAACTAATGTGATGTTTGTCATAAGAGGTTATTTCCTCAGAGAACAAAGAGCAGTGTCTTCAAGCTGAGATGGCCGTGAACCTAAAATACAGGGGTCCATCTGTTCAAAGCATGCCAACTAGGAGGAGGAGACCATCATCCCTGTTCTCCGACGTTCAGGCTGTTACCTATCTGATCATTTTCATTCATGTGCTGTGAACTTCATCAAGGAATGGATCACCCACAATCACCTACCCATCAGAAGCCAAATCCAAAAACAGGAACCAGCCTAACACAAATCCATCACAGCTCGCAGGGCTGAATGGGCCCTGAACTCCTACCCCCTACTGTACCTCACATAAGACACCCTGGGCCAGTCTCCAGACCAGTTTTGAGCATATCTGTTGAAAATGCAATATTGTCTTTATCAAGGTTCCGCTTCTACATAAAAATGTTTGACTTGTGCCCAAAAGTCAAGCAATGTTTTGAACAAAATACTTTCGGTTATTAAGTTATGAAGCCAAAAATAATCTTACAAGAGATGAGTTCTAATATCAAATTACAATGTCATGTGGCGATGGGAATGCGATGGGGATGCCTCAGTTTGCTGAAGTGTGATAGGAAGGCAGACGCTCTGTGTAAAAATGTACAGTAAAACCAAACATGCATCTGAATGCCTTCAAGCAGGAGAATTTGAAAAGTCAATACAAGGTCACTTTCCTTTGCTAGGAAAGGTTAGGGTCATAGTCAGGTTTGGATATTGCAACATCTGGCAAGATTTTCCACATTCATAACTCATATAAAACTCACTAAAATGAACATACTCAATAGACAAGATGTGCATGGGTCTAGTTACAGCTCATTCCACCCAACATTCTTGATCATACTATTGCAACAGGAGCTCAACTTTAATCATGAATGAAATATGCAAAACAAAAAACAAAGCTTGAGACAGCAAGCAGCAAGTCACACTGGGGACTACTGAGAACATTTCTTCATGCTTGGCCATCTGCATTGCTTAGCTACGGGGGCCACGTCACCAGAAAGCCACCAGGGACACAATTAGCTTTGGCATGGCACAGAGAGAGCGCTGCAGAAAGTCCCTGAGATCAGCCTCTCGCCATCAGAGCAACCTGGTGCCAAGATGCCGGGAACTTTCGTGTAATTAGCCAATGGCCTTTCGGAATCGGTGCTTTAAAGGATAAAATCAGTATATTTTAACAAGGTTGGTCACCTGACTGGGAGAGTTACAACTTACAAGGCCCAATGTGAGCACTAAACAACAACTAAGAAGGACTAGGAGTTGATTCCTCACAAGATAGTCGATGGAGTCAAAGGTGCCACCTGGACTAAAAGGAGTGTGAAAAATCAGAAAGTTAATACTGAGGAACCATGATTTCTTTTACACTATTGTGGTTCAACCATTACATCACACTGAAAGAAATGAGCGAGATGTTTAACATCCACCGGAATGGAGCCCTTTATACGATGGCTGGGAGGCCATGACAGCAGCTTAGGATGCTGCGCCTCTACTTTCGCCAGTATGCATCCTGGGCACGGCAGGGTGATTTTAGCATTGGAGCCCTGAGCCAAACCCTTAGGCCTCAGTTGCTCCAGGGACTGCATTCTGAGTTGTATGTCACACTGGGCAAAAGCATCCATTAAATGAATCAGGGTTCCTGTAGTCATGAAGATCATGGAATTGAGAAATCACGTTTTCCAGACCTGAAAAATAAAAAGTAGTTGAGGCAGAAAATGACACTAAATATGTCTCAACAGAGCATTTTCCCCCATACTTCGTAAAAAGCCCTGTGTTTAGGCAACATAAAAATATTAACATTATTTAAAAACTCATGTATGCATTTTTATACTACGTCAACATGGTACTAATGTATGTGTTAAAAAAGGTCTTTCAGTTCTAAGATACATCTAATACTTTTCCATTAAAGGGCAAAGGGTTCAGTCTGCAATGCATCATACTGGTTGCTGTATCATGTGTCTTATTTTGTTTTCTTATTAGCTTAAGATAACATGTCAGCTTTTAATAATAACCACTGAAACCAAAAATGGTGAAAATTTCAACAGAGGTTCATTCTTTTGTCTGATATTCTGTATTAAATGTCTGACTTAAGTGAAGCAAAAGGTAACAAAACAATTTGTGTAAATTTATCATTAAATTGTGAAAGCTAAGTGCTAAAAGACAAATTATTCATGTGTGCCATTGAAAGTACCCTGATATGACATGTGACATGTACCTTACAAACGTCACAAAAGTAAGAATGCAATAAAGTTAACCTGAAGTGAACCCAACATGTTACAGAATGTGTAAGGCTGAAATATCAGATGCTATAAAAAGTGTGTGTGTGTGTGTGTGTGACAGCGTTATACATTTACTGTGGTCTGTAGACTATGCTAAAAGAGAAAATGTTTTATATATAATAAAGAAATATTAACTAGAGTATATAAACCATGGGTAGGCAAGCCTGATCCTGGAGTGCCGGCATCCAACAGGTTTTCTGTCCTGCTTGATGAGTTCCGATCTGCCTGAGCTATCAGGTGTGTCTCATCAGAGACCAGGTAGCAAAATCACCAGTCCTCCAGGATCAGCGTTACCTACCCCTGTCATAAGGACTTAATGAAGTGCAAAAGGAAGACATGAGTGCATTTGTGTTTGGTGTTCTGAGACACCACAGCACACTTTGAAATTAGCCATGTGCTACCTGTGAAAATGATAGTCAGATAATGAATGAAGATGTTTGTCATGTCAATGAATGAATGAAGTCCATTTAAACTAGGGTACCTTAAATCCAGCAAGTAATCCAGCTTTGTGATACAGGCCCCTGTTCTCCACTTAGTTGGAATTTATCTTTGTTCACTTACATTTAGCCCAGACTACATGAAATCTGACAAGTAATCGACCAACCACGTCTTGTGTTTACACTCAGTCAGCCAATAACGTGCCAGATTGACTGTTGCAGACACGCTCACAAAAGACAGGAACAAATATGTATGATGTTAGGGTTTACAAACGTTTTTGACAATTGAAATTTATTCAGTTTACCTGTAAAAAAATGTTAGTGGATTTACAACTAGTGGAACTACGTACCTTTAGTGGAAGCTAATTGATTCACTAATGGTTTTCAAAGTTAGCGGAAACGGTAGTCAGCTAACGAAAAAGTTGGATTAGTGGAACCCTTCTTACCACTTTTAATGGTGTCATGCAATTAACACAAAACAACTTAGTTCACTTTTCCTGAACAGATGGAATAAAATTAACTTCCTTTGAACTGATTCTTGGAAATTTAGTACAGAAGTCATAAAGAAGTCATGAAGAAGTCATAGAAATTTGTTGGTCAGAAAGTGAACCCTGTTAAATGTAAATTAATACAACCTAAAGGCTTCTATCAGAAATTTTCTTGACATTTGATTTCTACTACATTATATGTCACGTGGCTCTATATATTTTGCATATAATACAAGGGATTTTCTGAAAAATTTGCAGGACCACTGGGAGAGGAATTGGTACCAATTGTCTGGTGCTCCAACCTGCATTAGCAGGCAGCTATAAAGAGCAGCTCCTTTGTGCTGGTACTAAAAACAGGTTCTGTTCTGACCCATTTACGGAAAACGTAGCGCATTACAAACACATTTACTTTGTAAATACAAAACACATTGGTGGTCTATAAACAGTCCTGTTTTTATCTAAACTTGCAGAGCACGAAGAACTCCAGACGCCCAAACCACATAACGGCAGCCTGATTCGTTTGAAAATGCCTGATGCTTCAGAGTGGTGTGATCTTTATTGATTGGTACGCTCGGCTGCTAAATCGAATCGCAAGACTGTGGGAAAATGTTATGAATCATGAGCCATGGAATTCTATACCTTCAGTTTGTTTATTGCAAGAATAAACCTTTATGATAGCCATGTCCAGCCCTCACTGCTGGTGTAAACCCTCCTGTTAGGGTATATTAAGACGTATGGCCTGCATGTTTGGATACATACCAAATCTCCTTGTCCAACTCAGCCGTGTTCAGGACGAACATGTGGTGTTGCTGCCTGCAGAACCTGAACACACTGAAAGTGGGTTTTGAAACAGTGTACGGTGAGGGGGCATAAAACCATGAGAACAATGGAAGAGGCCTGCTGTCTGTCATGAAGACTGGGGAGGTCCAAGGTGACAAAGGAGCCATCTAAAGTCTGCTCAGTTACACCCAGCGATGTCCTACGGGATAACAGGTAAATGGTTATTAGGCTGGTAATAAATGTTTCATTTGTGGTCCCAGTGCATCTTTGGAAAAATCACACCAATGTGTATTTGATAGATTCATCCTGAATGACACAAATTGAATCAAAAGCTATAAATGCCATGCAAATCTAGAATTATTTCATTGTATGTATTTGAGCTACTTGATGCCTAAATTCATTCATTCATTCTTTCTATCTGCTATATGTTGTGTATCAAACCTCATACTGAATGAAAGGGCTACTTCATGGAGTTAAAGTCTTAAGATTTCACAGGCTTAGACATGCTGACCAGATATTAGCTAGCAGCTAACATTATCGTAGATAAATGGGGATTACCGAGCAATCGGCTGCGTTGAGGACCATCTTTATTGTTATGCTGTCAGCTGGGTTGCCACCAGAACCTTAATATACTGTATGTAATCAACAGGTTATCTACTGGTTTTCAGGGGTGTGGGGGCACATATTTCAGAGCCTCTAAAATATGAACATCTTTGTAGTCTGTCCTATAAAGATTAAAGCCATACTCACAATGGCTCATTCGATGCTGATGCAGGGGTTTATGACCAGCCAGCACCTAGAGAGGGAAACACAATGACGAGGAAATCAGAGGCAATGAAGGTACGGAGCAGAAAGAAAAGAGCCCAAACCACCTGCAGTCCCACGAAAGGTCGCGACTGAAGCTCCCTCAGGAGAAGCTGAGGGGCGTCCTGGTAAGGCCTCCTGAATGTATGGGCTGATGACGGCTTCATGGCTTCTTTTCTCTTTCATAAGAGCAGGGTGCTGCTCTTTAACTCTCCCCCCTCAGTGCGTCATAGGGCTGTCTGGATGATATACATCATGCCGGGGCATCAGGTCACAGTGCATCTCCAGAGCATAAGCAGGTAACCATCTCCTTTTCACAGAGGATTCTGTGTCCATCAGAAGCATTAAGCAGCTTTGGCACTGGAGTGAGGGAGCACCAGGCGCCGCTCTCTACTCTAAATGTTTATATTCCTGCCGGACTATTTCCGTTATGTTCTGTGAGACAACATTTCCATAATACAAACAGGACCCCTGTGTACCTGTGTACCCATATCTGGGGCTGGTAGGGGGCCGGGATGCTAGCATTGCTAATGCAGCTATTGGCAGGAGTGATTCTGTGAACGCATGAAAAAAAAATCCAGAAAGGAAGAACACTGACACAGACAGAACTTCATCTGATCCTCAGTGTTTCTCTTTGATGTGTTTTAAGACCATAAAGAAAATGTCCTTAGAGCTGCTCTGCTTTTGACTTCCAGGCCTTTGTCTGTCCTCTGAATGGTGTGCGATTGTCGCTCTATGAAAGCTCCTCCCTACTGGCCTTGGCGAATAAAGGAAATTTCCTTTCTAATAAATAATAGCTATTTTAGCTTGCATGTTTCTTCTTGAGCAAATTCATCAGTGGGCGGGTTTATAACGCCATGAGCACAGGAGGCCAAGGCTGCCCAGATCAACATGAAAAACACATCTGTCGTCTTTAGCTCACTAGCGCCACCCACCTCTACTCGCCAAAATGACACACTTTCAGTAGGGATTAATCGTCTTATAGCAATAAAGCCCAGAGATTTGGTGCATGAGGAGATGTTTTATGCTCCGGCTCAGCTTGTCATGACGTTTCCCAAAAGTCTTGTAGGGGATCTCAAAAAAAAGGGGTGAGATCATTGTCTCACCTTAAAAAAAACACCCCACCAGATTAAGACACATCCTGACCCTCAGCGGAACCGCGCCTCCGACTAACAGCTAATGCCTGCCCCAAAAGTGAGGCTTCAGCTCATAGGAAGGCAGATCCATTTGGCCCAGTCATTCTCCTGCAGTCAGGACCTCATTCTCTAGTGCAGGAGTAGCCAATCTTATCCGCAAAGGGCCGGTGTGTAGGCGGGTTTTCGCTGCTACTCCCTAATTAGATTACTAATTAGAGGACTGATTGGCTGAAAGAGTCCTCACACCTGGGTTTGAACAGCTGACCTACAGGTTATCCCAAAAACCTGCATCCACACTGGCCCTTTGTGGGTAAGACTGCCCCCCCCCCCACTGGCTTTGTTTTTGCTGTTCAGTAATTTTCCTCCCTTAGCTCAGCTGCAGCTTATGTGACACTTATATGTTACTATAATGTTACTAACCAGCTCCCCGCCCCCACCCTGCCGGGCAGCAGTCTGGGCCGTATGGAATACACATGACCTAATATGCCAAATACCTGCATTTTTATTTTTTGCTTAATAAAATATGAAGCACAAAGCCGTTTGGGTTGCGTTTGTCTCAGTTTGTAGGATTACCTCAATTCTCTGGCATTTTTCTCAAAAGTTTAACTGGCTCTAGTTGTGTTTTATTATTTTTTATGGGATCCTTGATTTCATTAGGACCACAAATGTGGCAGATAGTGACTTTGGAGGGAACTGAAATGCAGTGGTGGCATTGATATATCTTATGTGAGGTGTATAGTGTCTTATAATAATTAAGGGCACAAACGCAGCGCTGAATTAACTTTTACACCCTCAGTGGGTCCTCAGCACTATAGGTTTGTCAGAATCCAGAAACAGGCATAAATTTATCATACTCAATGCTGAATTCTCCAGATGGCTATAAAGACAATTTATGATGCGAATGGAATTTGCGGAATGAGCAGTAGCTCCTGACGGCCCTGTTCACACTTTGACTCAAGTGGACCCTGGAAGAGGGAGATTAACACCCTGTGCCCCCCCAGGCAACAAATCAGAAACGCGTCCAAAATAGGAGCAGGCAGACAGGTTTCCTGGAGATCCGCGGGCACTGCTACACGTCGCCTGCGTCATAAGACACATCTTTTTCCAAGCATTCTCAGCAGCCTTGAAATGACTTGCAGATAAGCTTCTGGTGGGAATGTTTCAGTGGGACGCAGAGCACAAGCTTGAACTGGCTAGGACAGAAATACCAGTGTCACAAAAACACCTCACACCTAACCACTGCTAAACGCAGATATCCCCAGCAGATATAATTCTGAGAAGGTTCACTGACCAACTTCAGAGGTTATCCAGTGACTTGCCCCCAGATCTGGCAAATTGTGCAGGAAGCTGATGTCCAGGTCATTGTTAGGTCAATTCTGCTCATAATTAGAAGAGTAGTTCTAGCCATGTTTGGCAGTACGGATGCTGGACAGGTGTCCCACACACTCATCCCACCAAATAAACCCATCAGGCAGCTCCCTGGATATTTAGCCCCAGTCATTGCAGCACCACGATCTCACTCTCTTAGTTGACAAATTAATCTTCAGCTGTTCAACAGCATCATAAAGGGAAAAGGAAATCACTCAGCAGAGAGCAGCTAACAAACGAGGAGAAGGTCAGACATAAGAGGGTCGCCTCTCTCGGCAACTGAACCGCCTTCTGGAAGGACGACGATCCGGAGTTCAGAATAATATGGAAGAACATCCCGTGTTAACCCACACTTAAAACATTACATCAAGCATGTGCTGATGAACAGCAAGCAGGGCTAGATGTGTTCCACAAGACTTTCTACTACATATACAGTCAGCCCTTCCTCATGGCGGGAGTGCGATCTGGAAAAACGAACTGAACCAAAACGATACAAGAAACACGAGATGCAAAGATCGCATGAGATATCATGCAAGAGGTTGCCATAAACACACTTGGCATCCACCACACCAGCACTGTATGTATCCTTTATGCATTTATGAGTCACTAAACTTTTTGTGTGTCATCTGCTGACTGTCATTTGACATCTGCCGCTTTTGCAGTGTGCAATATATCGAACCCAAGATGGGGAAAGTCGCGATGGTGGAAGATCAACTGTACTGCCTTCATGACATAAATGAAACCTCCATACTTATTCTTCTCCACACACAACAGGGACTAACAAAGTGTTCAAGAAGAAGGCCGGGAAGATCCTGTGAATGGTGAAGGATTAACAACAGCTTCAGCAATTGCTCAGCCATCTTAAATCACCTTAGGAGACCATTTCCATTCATCCTGCTTTACACACGCAAAGATGGAAGGCCAGCATGTCATCTGTTAATAATGGCGAGGGTCCGTGACAAATCCCACTCATTCAACAATGATTCACCCCCAAAAAACCCTGCCAAGGGATGGGTACTCTAGTGCCGCTTCACATAGCAGTGCAGCCTCCCAATTCACTGTAAGTACTTCCAACTTGGCAGCTGTATCTAGAACCCAGTGGATGAGTTCTATCACTGTAGCACAGTAACCCACCAGTATGAGGCTGGTCTCTCGAGTGACACCCCACCTGTTTACTACACCCATCCTCAAATTCACCTGCATCCCATCAGCTAACAGTGAATATAACACAGGCATATGCATGCAAACGGCTGCCAAACGCAAGCGCGCATCACCCAAGCCCTGCTAACACAGACCCACAAAACTACTTTAATCATAAATATGGCATCAAATCTGCGCTACCTATCAGAACATACTCACAGCTTCAGAGCAGGATATCACATGTGCAGGTAATACTTTAAATGTACTTTACAAAGCAGGTGTGTGTGTGTATATACACTCACCTAAAGGATTATTAGGAACACCACACT